>JAVTVY010024839.1:0-95743 GCA_036873755.1 Hanleya hanleyi | reverse complement strand
CAAGACAAATGTCCCATTGGTAACCAGCCAGAACCATCTCCATCAGACGCTCGAAGGTTGACGGCGCATTGCATAACCCAAACGGCATCACCTTGAACTGCCAGAGACCACTTCTTGTAGTGAAGGCCGACTTTTGTCTTGCATCATCATCTAATTCTACTTGCAGTAACCACTTGCGAGGTCCAGAGTGGTGAACCATTTTGCACCATGTAAGGAATTGAGTGAATCATCGATTCGGGGGAGAGGATAGGCATCCTTTATTGTCACCTGGTTCAGTCTTCTGTAGTCCACACAGAATCTTATGCTACCGTCCTTCTTGGTTACCAAGACGATGGGTGACGCCCAAGGACTGGATGACCTTCCTATAATGTTCCGCTGTAACATATCCTTAACCTGTTGATCAGCCTCCTCTTGTTTGTGTATTGGCAACCGTCTTGGTGGTTGTCTCAATGGTGGTGCATTCCCAGTATTAATCGTATGTTTGACACCTTTGGCTTGCCCTAAATCCGCATCCGACTCGGCAAATATGTCAACGTACTCCAGCAATAGAGCCTTTACCTTACATTTATCCCCTGGAACCATTCCCTCTGTACACCGGTTATACAGTGGTTCCAGATGCTTCGGTAAATCAAATAGTGGCAATCCGTCACCACTGTCATCATCAGATGACATCTCTACCCTAGTTTCAGCACCTAGGGCGTCATCCACAAAAACACAAGTGGATGTCACTGGGCTTGCTATTGCTACAGTAGTACCTTTGTGAATAACTTGAGGTTCTTCCCCCAGGTTCATCACCTGCAATGGGAAGAATTCTTCTTCGCTATCCACAAGCGTTCTCCCGAACAGTAACTTATCATCAGGTAATGTCCCTAGCAAGGGTTCACAGAGTGTCCATTTTCCTATGGTTCCTCTGTTGTCTTGCTCAGGTGCACTTGGAATATCATCTGCTGACCAGGTGGAATTGATACCGTTTGATTAATGATCAACCGGCAATGTCCCGACTCAACAAAACCTCCCTGTTCCGTGCACAGAATCTGATAACCATCACATGTCATACTTCTACTTTTCAGATGAATCTCACAGTTGAACCTCGTCAAAAAGTCCATTCCCAAAATACCATCGTTGCGAATGTCAGCGATGATGACATCCATTGGTGTTGAATGGGGCAGTATTCCCATGTCCAACCTGCATGAACCAATGATATTCAGTGGTGTATGATCTGCAGCAAGAAGTCTCAGAAAGGTTGGTTTGATAACTGGTCGAACTTCCAGTGGTATTCTGGAAAAGAAATCAGTTGCTAAAATGGTAACGGAAGCCCCAGTGTCAATCAAGAATGAAATATCAAAGTTCCCAATTCGACCAGGAATGTACAGACAACCTTCTGGGTTCTCGACCCCTACCTCCAGTACGGGACATTTGTCACCGCTCTCGACTGGTATATTCTGGTAAGTTGCAGGACACCCACTGGCATCTTGCTTGCGAAATGTAATAATTGGGGTGTCCCTCTGTGAGTTCTCTATTTCCCTAGGTCGAGGCATCGGTAAATTTACAACCGATCCTTGCCTCGGCAGACCGGTTGTGCTTCGTTTTCCGCCTGATGATGTGTCTGCTCACTACGATAACCTCTGTTGCAGCATTCATTGCTGTAGTGTCCCATTCTATGGCAGTTGTAGCATTCAACATTGGATAATGCACGTCTTCGCTGCTGACGAAAATCTCCTCTACCTTGAGCTTCATTCCTTGTCAGCTGTTTGAGCTGTTCTTCCATCTTTTTCACTCGTTCTTCCAGGCTGATTACAGTAGGATCTTTAACCACTTCTCGTACAAACTTCCTTGAAGCATTTCCACTGCGCTGCGCTTCCATCTTCTTGTACCCCTCATATTCTAATGCCAGGGTGACAGCCATTTGAAGGTTCTCCGGTTTGCCTCGGTACACTTGCATCCGCATTTCTGCATCTTCAATCGCATCAATGAAATGTATCTTTGCCAGACGATCTTGCTGATCGGATGACACATCAGGATATGCCAGTATAGCTAGCTTGCGAATAGCCTGCCCCAGTTCCCTCAAAGTTTCTTTATTTCCACGTCGTCGACTTCGGATTTCAGCAAGATACAGTTCAGCTTGACCTGTGGGACCGAAACGAGAATTCAAAACGTCCACCAATCGATCAAAGTCTCGTTGTTCCCACTCATTAAGGGTGCAGATTAACTGTCTTGCAGCGCCTTTCAGATGAGTAAACAGATAGTCCGCTTTCTCTTGTCGGCTCCATCTGTTTATTCTGGCAATGGTGTTAAATATCTGGAGATACTCCTTCCACGGGGTGTCACCTCCGAACATTTCGGGTTTCAGATGTCGACGTTGCACGGGAGACCCGTCCCGGTAACCGGCCTCACGTGGAGACGATCTCGGAGACTCCTCACACTGAAGTGGAGCCCTAAAGGTAACTTCAACGTCATCACTCTCATCATGTCCCGTTGTATCATCTTCTGGATCCATCTTTAACTTGTCCCGTTATATACGTTTATGTGCCAAACTGTTCAAACAGATTTCTAATCACAACTTCACACAGTTCAGAATGCAGCTTTCCCAGAATGCATCAATCCCACCGCTGCCACCAATTGTAGCGGTTTCTTAAGGGCTAAGTCCCCCTATTGATAAAATCGGTATAACCACTAGTGTTCTTGAATGCTGCCACCACCTATTTTTCACATCAAATAGGAAAGTAACTGGATTTCTTGTATCCTTATCTTGACTTCTTCTCCGGAGACGCCGCTACCAACTGGATTCGGATTCTAACCTTTGTCCTTAATATCTTTCACCTGCTGCTTCGCTTTCGTTGTATCAAAATTCTGTCTTCCAGCTTAATTCATTTAGGATGACACACTTTTGTAACCATTCTATACTAATATTGTTTTGTAACCTTCAGGGTAACACAGTTTCCATCTACTGAACAGTATCACAATAACCAACGTCAAGTCCAATTTTGCAGTTCAACAAATAGAGAATCTCAGTTTATTATTTGATCAATAGAATATATACAGTTCATCTGAAGATTAAATTCCATTCGATGTCATCCGTTGTGAAAGTTAATTTTTATCAACAAATATTCCTGAATTAATTTAACGAATAATTTTCTCACTCTGGACTTCCCTTGGTGACACTTGGTAAGTATGGAGAGATATGGCGAAAATGGTCTGGAAACCTTAATGTCCCTAATTGGTAACCATTTCAATGGTGACAGTTCTGTAAACAGGTAAATGATGACGGAAATTCTGAAGAAATGCTCAAAATGTCAAAATTACAATGTAATCAGGTGCCTGGTTACTTTACTGTAATTAGTTATCCAAAGTCTGAGGTTAATTTGGCTTGAAGTAGGAAGTACAGCTGTTGTAATCCTCTATGATGACAAATGCTGACGGATGGTGACAAATGGTGACATGTAACCATATGGTGACATGAGGGTTACAAATAATTTGTTGTAATCTTTAGTCCAAATATTTACTTCTTCTATCTGTATTATGATTCTCCATGTTATTTGACTGGCAGGCAGCACTTCTGTGTTGTACCCCGAAGAGACTCCGAGATCGTCTTGCCTATATATACGGTCGAGTTTTCTTTTATAGGTTTTTGGTCGCTAACCATGACGTAAGTTGCTATGGCCTGAAAGCCAGCGTGAATAATAACGAACGTTTTGATTGGCCGAAATAATAAAATTACGTCACATAACTTTCAAAAGGCGGCGGACATGCAATGAGTGCAGTCGACAACTTTGATAGAAAAACATGTGTTTTCAGACGGCCGGAATGTGATAAATTTTGAAAAATCATATGCCAAGTTATATATGGTTTTGAAGCCCGTATCCTGAACTTGATTACTGTGACAATAACTATTGACAAGAATGCTTCCAAACGGAGGATGGATCAAATCTCTTGCACCGAAAATCACGCTTGCACGGAAAAGTACAAGACGAGAACATGTGAACTTTTCATCTCGCTGTCTGCATCATTGACCGGGAACTTACGGGAAAATTTCTCAAAGCAAGCCATAATTCTTACGTCAAGGTAAGCCAAGTATCTATAATTTCATATCATATCAATAATCAGTGCCAAAAATATCTCTAAACATGGCCAAATACAATTTTTCCTGAAGTTTCAGACTCGGCGTTCGTTATCAAAACAAATGGCGAAGGCACAGAATTGTTGACAATCTCAAGAGTCGGCCAATTATTGAAAAATTCATAACTCGTGAAATACTTGATCTAAAATCTTGACACGTGAAGACAAGATCATCCAGTAGTCTAAGTTTCATGTCCTAAAAGGATATTGCCTGATATAAATTACAACAGTTTTTAATTTTGCATTTATTTATCGCTAAAAATGACTGACACGCATCTTTCCATGCTAACATGTATCGCGAAGTGCTGCAAAAGCCGTGTCAACTTCAAAAATCTATATCTCCGAAAATACTGAACCAAAATTGTTGCTAGTTCAGGACAATGTTCCCTAACATGTGTACTTCCTACTTCTAGCGGGAATTTTCGTTATAAATTTTATAAATCAGTTAAACTTACAATTTAGTTCGGTGGGGGTCCAAAGAGTTGCTGATTCCATTGCGTTCGACGTAGCGCGTGCAGTAGTCGGCAAAACAACCCGAGATCAAAGAAGAGTGCTAAAAATAGATGGGGGTCTGGAAGAGGGGATTTGTTTACAATTATCTTTCAACTGTATTACTATTTGTCGAGAAAGTCCTAATATGTATATTATTTGGTCATAAGCCAAATATAAACCCATAGATAATGTTTATTATTTACTATAAAATATTATCATCTATTTTCGCCACAATATTTCACTCAAAAGATGGACAATATGACTTATTCACATATGCATATGTTAATATACATATCTGTTTCTGCAAAGAAAGGCTGGGAAGCCTTATTTAATGTGCAAGATATTTATATGAGAAAAAGGATATAAAACACTGTCAACTATCTAAGGCTCTTGCACAGAAATTACATAAAAATGCTCACTTCAGAAGGAGAAACTATTCTTCTATTATGCACGGACATACCTGGTTTATGTTCAAATACTATATAATATGCATCATAGTGCGTGAAATATGATTATATATTTTGTGGAATGTCATCGTCCCCCCTCCTCTCGCCCTCCCCCAAACGTTTTCTGAATAGTACATTTAGAGAGGTACTTCAAGGTTTTGCCAATATGCATGTGTAGAACTTTGGCAAGTCGTTATTTGTAAAAATTGTTTGATATGTTATATTTATTAACATGGGCACTGTCGCGGAGTAAAATCTGCCCAGGTTATCATTTCGCGTCTAATTGGGAATAATGTCCACGACATTGCCGTTTTGAGCCATATTTTAACCAACAACAACATTGGATTCGCTGGAGCCCTTAATGGCAGGTAACCCTGATTAACATTTGAAGGAATATAATGGATGCATGCACAGGCACATTATTTAAATACATTATGATGTGTATAAAATGGAGTGAGCCAGTGAAGTGGAGCCTGTGTCCTGTGTGCTGTGGAGAGGTTGCATCCAATTAGCCTGAATTATATTTGAGTTGCAGCTCGCTATGATTTAAGAAATAAAGACGAGTCGAGTCGAGCAGTTTAGACCCTCGGCCTGTGTCAACTGGTGTTTATCTCGGAAATTTGAAACCGATATTTCGATTCGGACAAGCAAAATCGAATATTTATTACGAAATTCTTTTAAATTAGGTAAAATATGTTAGTGTATGCCTTCCACATTGATCAAAACAATTTTTGAATGGGGCGTCACATCCCAGCTGCTCAATGCGAACATTGTTGCAAATTGTGGCGAAGTATACATTACGCGCGCGCTCACTATAATTATCCCCGCCGGCCTACAACGTCATAGCACTGCGGGTGTTCGCCGGCGTTTATCGGGAATTCAACACCAGTTTCGGTACAATGCTATGACACTGAGACGGACTGGAAGTATGTTCGAATTGGGGAAAAACCAGTATCCTGTCTATTCTTTCACTGCTACTGGCAAAAACACAGTTATTCCTCAATTATAGGAACATTAGCTCTCGTATCGTATATCGAAACTAACCAATGCATTCAGCAATTTCCTGACAAACTTCCTAAATAGGAAAGGCGCGACATTTGAATAGGGCAAATTCTCTTGTAATGGAAAGAGTTCTGTAATGTTTAGATTGAAACAAACCAATTTGAAAATGCACAGGTACATGATTGGGCCAAGAAATAAGTGAGATAACCAAAACCCGACATTATTCCCTGATAATGTGAATTAAGAATATTTGAGAAATGATATGATGCTGTACTCTTGTCCTCCTTAAATTTGGCACTCGTAAGTCGTTTTATGTTGTGTATATATAGTAGTTAAGTTGGTGTGGCATTTGGGCAGCACTAACATGTTTACACTTTGACAGTGACCACATTCTTTACTGAGTTTGTATTCCAAATTTGGCATAGGACTCTGGGAGGTTCCAGATTGCACATGAAAACACTAGTGCTGTGAACAATATTATAGGAACCACTGGATTGATCAGGCTACCGTGGAATGTTCCAGGTAGTTGTTTACTCTTCAAGTATGACATCATTTCTGGAAAGCTCCCTGTGAGGTATACATAAAGCGAGTGCTGGCAGCAAGTGAGAATCATTCCTCCTGTGACTAGACAATGACGAAACCGGTGTGCGCCACTATTTCTAAAAACTCTGGCGTTGAATGTATGTGGATATTGAAAAACTCAAAATGTCCCACGGAAGAACTTGATGCTAAAGGTCACATACCGTATAGACATGTATCCACATGGAATTTCTCGACTCTCTATACCACAATCCCTCATCAGGACCTTATTGACCGTCCAAGTTCATTAATAGTATCTGTGTTCAAGAAAACTGATCGTAGATATATTAATGTCGGAAGCCAAAAAGCATTCTTTAGCTCTACTACATACAAGAGATATCATTCATGGGATGTTTCTTTGTTTCTAGAGTTGCTCGAATTTCTCATTAAAAATATCTATGTGAAATTTGGCAACACAATATATCAACAGCATATAGGTATTCCAATGGGTACAAATTGTGCACCCCTATTGGCTGACCTATATCTGTTCTCTTATGAATATGACTATATGCAGGCGCTTTCAAAAATCGATCCATTCAAAGCCCGTTCCTTCTCATTCACCAAACGCTATATAGACGATCTTCTCGCTGTGGATAATCGCTATATAAATGACGCAGTGAAGGATATATATGCACCTTCACTGGATTTGAAGGAAACTACAGATAACCCTACAGGCACATCGTATTCAGACCTATATCTCTATAAAAATGAAGCGGGCCTTCTCTCTCGTCGACTGTATGACAGAAGAGATGATTACAATTTCGACATCGTAAACTATCCCTTTCTGGACAGTAATATTCCAGTGGGACCTGCATATGGCGTATACATATCACGCCTATTAGCATTTGCTAGATCCTGTGTTAAATGTGACGATTTTAATCAACGTCACAAAAAATTGTTGCAGAAACTTATAAAACAGGGCTACACTACCAAGCGCCTCCACTCAAAGTTTCTCAAATTTGGCGATACATATCGCATGCTGATAGCAAAATACGAACGTAGCGTGCAAGATCTATGGCGTTACGTTACGTTTATTGCCTTCAAGAATTACCAGAATTCACATTTTGTAGAGAAGGACGTCCCCCATTATGTCAATGAGGTTAATGCGGCATTCGTGGCGTTGAATTTCTTGAAGAGACATATTTCTCTGAAGGTGCACTGGTTGCCCTTCATTGTCAGTGATGATGAGATTGTGTCGTACTTTTCACCATACGGCGAAGTGGAATCGGTACACGAGGAATATAGACAGGGTGATCCAGTGAAATATGGGTGCAGGAGAGTATATTATTAGTTATTCAGGTTTTTCCCAGGGTGTATGAAAAGTTATGACCCTCCCTGAAACTCATACACCCTGTAACGAATTTATTATCCCGAAAGCATTTTTTAATTAACATATCGAATTATAGAGTTAAAAAGGCAATTTTTCTGAAATTTTACCACGGAAATTCAGCATATATGTGTCTGTCCATTTACGAAACCGGTCTCCATTTTGACAAAACGCGTTGTCTACGCGAGTAGTGTAGACGCGCAACACGGACGCCGAGCTGTGACAGTGTTCAATTTTGACCCTAAATATAACCATTTACAAGGTATGTGTGTCTAAAAGATTGATTGAACGTGATGCAGCAAGACTTCCTTTCATCAAATATCAACGGTTGTGTATAATATTGTGTGTTGATTTCGTGAAATTATCTTTGAAAGCGCACAACTCGCCGACCCTGGTTCGGTAGCGATTATGCATAATTTTCGCGTGGTCAGAAAACGTTTCATGTTCGTTATATTTATATTCTCGACATGCGAGAAGTAGAATACTCAGATTATGGTGGTATTCTGGTCAAAATCATGGTATCTCACGCCAGAAATAGTGGAAAATTTAAGTTGGAAGTCTTGAAGTGGAGATCCGCCATGTCTGCTTTCGCACGTGAATCGTGAATTTTTATCCCCTGGGAGCCCTTCCGTTAGAGGGACCGTTCGGCCACACCGTCCAACTTGGATCAGTAAACCGCATTAAGGTGATTGGTCACGTGATCGGTCAGACTGGTAGGGCGCTGACATGGAAAGATCCGGGTGTACGGATTTTTACACCCTAGTAAACTGACCAATGGAAATGCTACTATTTAGGTTGAGGGATAATAATATTAGTTATTCAGGTTTTCCCCCGGGCGTATGGAAAGTTACGACCCTCCCTGAAACTCATACAGGAAACTCATGTATGAGTTTCAGGGAGGGTCGTAACTTTTCATACACCCGGGGGAAGACCTGAATAACGAATTTATTACCCCTCAAGCCTTTTTATCTTATAGCAAGAATACTGAAAAGCCTATCGTTTATAACCAACGGTACAACGGACAAATCCAACGGGCCATTTCGGTTACGAAACTGTCCGCATTTTGCTACGGCACTGTGAGAAAGGCGCGCCACACACAATCCATTCAATTTGCTTTCGTTCAGAAATAGACTTTTATTTTTGGAACAAATGACACCTTTTGGGTGATTTATGTGTCGGAAACTTCAGTGAAAATAATGCAGTAGGACTTTATTCCATTCAATTTTGACGAGTGAGCGAAAGTTATTCCACAAATATTGAGATATGATCAGCTGAACTTTCGAAGCGAGAACGTCGTTTCCAATCGCACGTGAGTTGTTTTCCATATACTCCGAGTAGCAAGACATCACTCGGGATGTATGGGTTTATACGACCCGACCTTTTAACCAATCACAATCAAGATATTGAATACAAATTTGCGTGTGGGGTAATAAATATCCCTATCTGCCAACGCGATAGATAGTATACCGCACCTCACTCAAATAGCTACGTACCAAACTCTCATTACCGTACCAGGCAGGTCCCCTATGTGCCTACAATGTTATAAAGTGGGACACATGCGCTCGGCTTGTGAGGCTCCAAAGTGTACCCACTGTGGATCGTTTCGACATACACCTGACGCCTGTTACCGTAATAGAGAGGTCAGTTGGTCGGAGAGAGTGGCCGGCCAAAATAAAGCTGATAAGGACCATGGGGTCCCCAACGATCCCTCTCCTGATGATACCACTAATGTGAAACAAGTAGTTGAGGTTATGGACGATTCAGATAAGGACGAGCATACCGAAGGGGGGATGAGTCAAGCGACGAGGAGCATGGCGGAGATGATACCATGTCAGGATAGGATTCCGTGGAAGACGACGGGAAGTACGAAGATTCCATGGGGTTGATTGGAACTGGGAGTGTTTCACCCCAGACTCAGTTAAGTATACACAGACAGGTTTCGGCTATCGTTGAGGGGTGTGAGTCCTCTTCTCCAACATGTATAACTCCTGAACTTACTTCTTCTGTTGATTTTTCACAGCCCTCTACAACTCAGATACCAAATTCACAGGGGGGATTTTCCCCCACTCAATCTGAAAGTTCTCAAATTCCCCCTAACCGTTTCGTCATTCAGTCAACCCAGCCCTCCGATTCTGGCATACGGCCTTTAATTACTCCCAATTACTCCCAAGATGGAAGTCACGGATGACGATGGTGTCTCCACGCGGAGTGGCGTTAAACGGAGCCAGTCCACTTCCCCCGGAAGAGGGAAAGGGAAAGCCAAGGCCAAAAAAGGTAAAGGCAACGAAAAGGGGAGGAAAAAGTGACTTTATTGGAAATAAACAAACAAACACATACGCGGACTCTCGGACACAAGATTTAAGAATATGGACAACTACGTTTCGGATACTGTACGCTTTATGCGCACAGGGTATATTTCTTCTACGCTTTTTGTGTAAATTTGTATATTGTTCTATTGTATATGTTTTCATTGATTCTGTCTGTATGTATGTATTAATATGTATATCTGTGACTGTATTTGTGCATTATTTATATGTATTTGTTGTATGCCCCTTGTATAGAGCCTCACGGTTTAGGTGCACTAAATCTGCACATTTCCTTGTTGATTTCCTCCGTGTTACGTCATTGCAGCCCCCCAATGGCTATTATTAGTTCTCTAATCGTTTATATACTCACCATGGCTAGCATGGGAGATTTTATGTTATATTTGTCCACTATTAATTGTAATGGCTTGAATACGAATTCCAAACGTAATAATTTCTTTACTTTTGCAAGTTGTCTTCTTCTTCAGTTATATTTTTACAGGAAACTCATTTACATACCAAAGTTTCTGAAGATCTATGGAAGTGGGGAGTCGAGGCGGTCTTCAAAACTCAAAATGTCTTACGGAAGAACTTGATGCTAAAGGTCACATACCGTACAGACATGTATCCACATGGGATTTCTCGACTCTCTATACTACAATCCCTCATGAGGACCTTATTGACCGTATAAGTTCATTAATAGTATCTGTGTTCATGAAAACTGATCGTAGATATATTAATGTCGGAAGCCATAAAGCATTCTTTAGCTCGACTACATACAAGAGATATCATTCATGGGATGTTTCTTTGTTTATAGAGTTGCTTGAATTTCTCATTAAAAATATCTATGTGAAATTTGGCAACACAATATATCAGCAGCATATAGGTATTCCAATGGGTACTAATTGTGCACCCCTGTTGGCTGACCTGTATCTGTTCTCTTATGAATATGACTATATGCAGGCGCTTTCAAAAACCGATCCATTCAAAAGCCCGTTCCTTCTCATTCACCAAACGCTATATAGACGATCTTCTCGCTGTGGATAATCGCTATATAAATGACGCAGTGAAGGATATATATCCACCTTCACTGGATTTGAAGGAAACTACAGATAGCCCTACAGGCACATCTTATTTAGATCTCTATCTCTATAAAAATGAAGCGGGCATTCTCTCTCGTCGACTTTATGACAAAAGAGATGATTACAATTTCGACATCGTAAACTATCCCTTTCTGGACAGTAATATTCCAGTGGGACCTGCATATGGCGTATACATATCTCGCTTAGTAGCATTTGCTAGATCCTGTGTTAAATGTGACGATTTTAATCAACGTCACAAAACATTGTTGCAGAAACTTATAAAACAGGGCTATTCCACCAAGCGCCTCCACTCAAAGTTTCTCAAATTGGCGATACATATCGCATGCTGATAGCAAAATACGAACGTAGCGTGCAAGATCTATGGGGCTACGTTTCGTAACATGTGTCTAATTCCGCTTAACCCGGGGCTAGGGGCCGTATGAGCCCATGTACTTCAAGATCCTCATGGTACTCATATGAACAGGCACAATCAAAGCGTGACTGAGGTACATCATTTTAGATGACGACTCTATAACGAATATTATGGATTAAGAATACTGATCAGCGATACGGATTTGATATTTTGGAACATCATGATGTCTTGCCGGCATCATTGAAAACTGTTGACCGCTTCTCTCTTGCAGGAAACCAGCCTACGTTTATGTATACTTTTGTCTTTTTGAATTTGGTGCTAATACTGTTATATGGAAATGGAATAGGTCTTTGGATTATGGACGCGGATATTCTCTAATGGACGACGGCTGGATTATGAATGACGGACTAGACGCTTGTAATTCAGTTATGGTGCCTACAACTCTAGGGGCGTGGGCATCTTGTTTAAAAACTCTCTTGATTTATCAATTAAATATGTATCTCGTGATTTTGATGGTGGCATTGTTTGTTGTGATTGTGATGTTAACAATTTTCAGCTTAGATTTATTTGTGTCTATGCACCTGACCGTGAGGCCGATCGAAAAGAATTTCTTGGTTCCCTCCATCAATATTATGTTACTAGTCGCCCGATTATCACGGGCGGCGATTTTAATTGTATATTTGATGCTAATATAGATAAGATTGGTGGGAATCCTGAACGTAGTTTAGGGGCTCGGGGATTATTTCTCAACTATGTTCAGATTTCAACTTTAAGGATGTTTATAGATACATTTATCCCAAAACAGTGGCAGTTTCCTGGTCCAGTTCGTCGGTTTCTTGTCTCCTCGATAGGTTTTTTATTTCGGATTCTCTTATCCAATTTTTGTCTGGTTGTTCTATTTCGCCTTCTTTATGTTCTGATCACTCCCTGGTTAATTTTTCTCTTAGCCGGTTGGCATCTCCCTTATCCGGACCAGGATACTGGCATTGTAATCTCTCTGTCCTGGATGATCCCCTGTTGTTGGAGGATATGAGGGACCTCTGGTCGCTTTTCCATGCCACGGCTGACTTCTCCCATCTTTGGTGGGAGGAGTGTAAGTCGGTCATGACGGAGTTGATCAGAGAGCACAGCATCCGTCTGTCACGGGGGAGAAGAGAACATATTAATTCACTTAAAAAGTCTATTTCGGAGTTTACTCGTTATGATCCCTCTTCTCCCGTGATTGATGGTTTGCGTGATGAACTCAATTCCGCCCTCTCCACCTACAACAAGGGGGTCTATATTAGATCCGGGGCACGTGACTTCAATTATGATGATAAACCTTCACGATATTTCTTTAACAGGCAGAAGGCTACCGCCAAGAAAAAGTATATGGGTAAGCTTGTTGTTGATGATGTTGAATTTACTCCCGATGCTATTACTTCAGCATGTAAAGATTTCTATTCTTCTTTGTACTCTCGGGAGCCGGTGTCGAGTTCCATGATTGATTTCTTTTTCTTTTTGCAGGACTTGCCTCGTTTATCTCCAGAGGATGCGGATCTTCTCGAAGAACCAATTTCTCTGGAGGAGGTGAGGACTGCACTGAGGGGCATGAATGATAACTCCTCACCGGGTCCCGATGGCCTTCCCAAAGAATTTTACGTACAATTTCTAGACTTATTTGGAAATGATTTTGTTACCTATATTAATAAATGGTTGAAGCTGGCATTCTATCAGAATCCCAACGTTTATCTTATATATCACTCTTTTGTGCAAAGATGAGACCAAGGCTGAAAACCTAAAATTTTGGCGGCCCATTTCACTGCTCAATCTTGATTATAATATTATTTCAAAGGTGTTGTGTAATCGGTTGGGCAGTGTGATGGGCTCCTTGGTCCATCTTGATCAGACTGCTTCTGTTCCCGGCAGATCCATTACCGACAACTGTCATTTACTTAGAAACATTATTGATTATATTAATCAGAAAAATTTACCGGGCATTTTTCTTTGTATTGACAATGAAAAGGCCTTTGACAGGGTATCACATGAGTATCTTTTTCGGCTTTTAGAAGAGTATGGTTTCGGTCAAAATTTCGTTAGCTGGATTAAGCTTTTGTACAATGAAACCTCTCGCTCTGTTCTCGTGAACGGTTTTGTTTCGGAGCCGTTTCCGCTTGAGAGGGGGGGGGGGGGTCCATCAGGGGTGTGCCTTGAGCCCGCTCCTGTATGTCCTCTCTCTGGAGCCGCTCCTTAACAAAATTCGGGCTGATGATGAAGTTCGAGGTTTCCGTCCCCCTGGCTCTAAAAAGGAAAACAAAATTTCAGCTTTTGCTGACGATATCACGTGCACCCTGGCAAACGGTCGTTCCGTTGTCAAGGTTCTAAACTACTGTACTTTATTTGATGAGGCTTCTGGGTCTAGGGTATGTGGTTGGGGTCTTTGGCGGGGTGTGGAGATCATCCGTGTGGGATTACGTGGGTCAATTCTTTAAATAAGTTGCTTGGTATTTACATTGGGAATTATGTTGATGTCGATGTTTTGCTTGATGCTAACTGGTCTCCTGTTTTCAGAAAATTTTCATCTGTTTTAAATCTGTGGAAAAATCGCACTTGGGGCCGAAATGCCCCCCTCCCCCCTAATTATTTATCCTACCCCTTGAATTAGGGAGCTGAAACTTATCACACTATACCCTTGGGTCAATCTCTACCAGAAAATGTAAAAAAATCCAAGATGGCCGCTTTGATGACATCACAGTGACGTCATTTCCAAAAACGGCATTTTTTGGTCGATTTTTCGGTCGGATTTTCTTATTTTTGCAATTTCTCCACAAAAAATGCACGACAAATTAGCAAATATTAATGTAATATGGAATAAAATAGCTTTTGCCCACTTTTCATCGCGGAAAAGCAGAAATTTTGAAGAAATATGACAAAAACATCACTTTTCTGGTACCCCACGTGGGCGCCATCTTGAATTTACCCATGATCCTCTGCTCGGGGGGTTATGCAAATAGGCTCAAAATGACTCCAATAAGATAAACTATAACGTTTCGGAGCTTCAGCTCTCCATTTTTTGCCGTTCCGGAGATAGTGTAGAAAGTTTGGTAGGGGGGCAATGGCCCCCTACCAAACCCAGTCCAGGTAGGGTTAAGGGTAGGTCTGTCCTTCTGCAGTCCCTTGCGTTGAGTAAGTTATGGTATGTTGGACAGGTCCCACTCCTCCCAGATCGTTTTTTAATCAGTTCACCAAGCTTGAATTTAATTTCTTTTGGAATAGGGGACATGAGTGTCTCCGTCGGGAGTCCCTCTTGAACCCCATTTCACAGGGTGGTTTTAACCTTATAGATATCAGAACGAAATTAAATGCTTTTTATTTGTCTCATATAAGACGCTCATGTTGTATTCTATTGATGATTGTCCTGCTTGGTGTTATTTCACAGTTTATTGGTTAGGTTTATCTTTACGTAAGTTGTGTCCCCTTATGGCGAGCAACTCTATTCCTCACTCTGATCATGTACCTTTGTTTTATAGAGATATTATCCCCTTAGTTCGCTCTGTTCTTGAATTATACCCTGATTTAGACTGGACTATCCAGTCTTCTACGTTGTTCTATTCCTTACTCATACGAGATAAGCTGGTAAAGCCTAGAGTTATTAGTTTGTTTTCTAGGATTGATTTTAAATCTGTCTGTTCTGAAATCGTTAATCCTATTCTGTCAAATAATGTAAAAGATTTCTTATTTCGCCTTGTTAGCCGTGTTTTGTATACAGGAGATTATTTAAACAAAATATGCCGTGTGTCTCGTCACTATAACTGTTTATTCTGCAATTCTAGATGGGAAACACCTGAACACTTGTTTTTTGAATGTACTTTTGTTGCTCCGCTATGGAAGAAATTATCTGATTTAGTTACACTTTTGACTAAGTTTACTGTTAAGTTTTCTCCTATTCTCGTTGTTTCCTGCCACTTTTCCAAATCGGCCAACCAATTTTATAATGACATGTTCCTGTACTTTGTTTCAGAATTAAAATGGACGATTTGGAAGTGTCGCAATTTGGTAAAGTATCACCGTCGCACTTTTGTTTCCTCTGATATTTGGTCTTTGTTTTTACGTGCTGTCCGTTGTCGTATTCGTGTTGATTGTGTTCGTATGCCCATTAATACTTTTCTTGATGTCTGGTCGTGTGATACTCATTTATGTCATGTACATAGTTCTAATCTAATTATATTTGTGTAAATCAAGTTGTACATTGTATATGTTTGTCAGTGTCATTCTGTACATATTTTTTATATATGCGTGTATGATTGTGCATTAAAAGGAATAACTGTTGTACATCTGTAATAATTGTCATCTGTTTGTCAGTGTCATTCTGTACATACTTTGTATATATCTGTGTATAATTATACTGTAAAAATGTGTGTGCTCTATTGAATAACTGTCATTTATTAAAAATACTTGTCATTTGTCATTGTAAATAACTGTTATATACGTTCGTTGATTGTTATACACGTCAATTTAATGTTGTGTTATTGTCTAGAGCCTCATCTGGACGGATTTAGTCTGTCCTCATATTATGTTCACTCTGTGACATTGTCATCCTGTTTAATAAATTCGACGTTTTCAAAGATAAACAAGCAGCCAGAGGATGCTAGGTCCCCCGCCGAAATGGCAGCAATATTTTTTAGCATTGTTGGTCTCCGGGGATATACATGAGGGAGGCAACTGCGGCTTCATATAGGCGTTGGATGTGGAAGGGTCTTTCTGCCTTCCCAAGTTTTAAGATCAACTCAGAACGGTTGACTGAAAGTTGATTGCTTCTGTAATATAGTTTCCATGCAGTGAAGCATGGAAATTATGTACATGTAACCGAGAAGCAACCCCAAGTCATCTCAAGGCATTATCTGCAAATCAAATTTGACGAGAAGCTGAAGGCATCCTCAACCTGTTGCCCGGAAACCAAATTTTAAATTTGCCACCAGGTGTTGCCACCTGTAGGTGCAGTGGGCGAAATGCATTCCCAAGCATCATCTCATGGCATGTTACATGTATTAACCTGTAGTATTGCACCCTTCTACGGAGGGCCAATGATCGACTGATGCAGCAACATTTTCCCAGTTAGACGGCAGATTTTGAAATCAAAAACGAGGCCGCGCTGTCATCAGTCAACTGAGACAGTCCCGTTGTTGTGTATGAAGATTGGGGTGGAAATGGCAGGGTCGAATGACCAATCACTGAAGGGGAGGCAGCTGGAACATTACGCTGACACGGTCTGTTAATTACAAATATCCTGATTTAACAGAGAGTTTTACAGTCTACATGTAGGTACATGTATCAGCATACGAACTTTGGGAAGAATCTGAAGAGGAGTCTTCAAGTTATTGCCTGGAAACCAAATTTAGGTTTATAGGCACAAGACGTGCGCGAAACACAATTCCAAGCGTTATCTTTGAGCATATAATAAATACCAAGTTGAGAAGAATCCGTTGTCAATAATTGCCAGAACAATTTTCAGATTTGTCCATCAGGTGTCGACATCAGTAGGCCTATGCAGAAGCAGGCGAACTACAACCCAGGGGCCATATTCTGGCATGGTATCTGCATACCAAATTGGAGAAGAATCCGTTGAACGAATCAAATTTTGATTTTGACATGAGGACGTGGTGCAAGTGAGCAAAGCCCAATCTCAGTGACATCTTATGTCATGTTATTACCCAAAGACAAATTTGTAGTATAGGCTCTGGGGGGGTTTCTGTGTACATCTCTCTTTTACAGCAACATTTGGTATTTTCCTGTTCTGTATGTTGAGGCCCTTGGAAGAAGTTTGGGTAACACTCCCAGATCAAGTACGTTTTTTCTGCACAGCCTAATACATGATTACGCCTTGACGCCAATCAGCCCAAATAGCAAATTTCAGTTTTCATGGAATAATTCAAGAGTAGGCAGCATTAGATTCAAATGTAACATTTATTTATCATGTTTAGACATAACTAACACATTTTTAGCCTGGTTCAATACCATAATCCTTCATTTTCAGCACAAAAACACGCTATTTAGCAAAATTTTGCCAAAAAATCACTTTCAGTTTGAAAGTCGCTCAAAATTCGATCACTCCTCATACACCCAATTTTGTAGATAAAGCAACCAAAATTGGTCAGAAGTTTCCTTATTAAGTCTTTTGATAACTCCATGCATCATATTTATGATTCATGGTATTGTATGGTGACAAATGTCAACAAAAGTTACCCCTACCCCCAAAAAGCGGCATTAACCAAATTTGGTTAAATTGGTCTAACTTTAACAGTAAGTCTGATATGAAGTTGGTTTTGGTGTCTATCCATGGGTTTTTGATATCAAGCTATTCATTGAAACCATAATCAACCACTTTTGAGTTAACATAATTTGCATAAATTCAAAATGGCCGCCAAAACCTCCAGGTTATGTCATCAGTCAAGAAAGACAAAGACAAAGTAAGTGTTACAGTAAGTCCAATAGAGTTTTTTGTATGAATCTGTGGTGTTACAATCATGAATATCACTGCTTGATCAATGTATGTAGGCCTATACCTATTAAAATTGATTAATTTGCCTAAATCAATGATGGCAGCCATGTACAGACAAAATTGACAGTGGTTAATTACATGCCCAGGCATGATTAATAGCGATTTTCAACGCAAACAAAACTGTTTGAGTACAATCCATCTAGTGATAATCTCTCTCAGAACTACTTGAGAAGGTGCTGCCATCTAGCTTAAGGAATCTACAACATCTTGAAGCCATGTGAATTTCAGGAAGCAGACATTTTGTTTTGGACCTGTTCTTTGTTCGCTTGAGGAGCTACCCATTCGTTCCATGGAAACTGTGCCTTGTCCGATGAAAGGGTATAGAGTATGACAACAACCCAAATAGGATTCCAGCAACAATGTTCATGCCTGATCCTTCTAATTGGTCAACATGCATATCCAATAGGCCTATGTTTGTCAAGAGGACTATAGTCCAGAAGTATTTTTTATTGATAGATACTTGGTATATACCGGATTAATGTAACTTTATCATCTCCATCTTACCAGTATACGAGTTGTATCTAATACCGCTTATGCCGGTGCTAGGGGCCGTGTGGTCATATCATCCAAGTTGCCACATGAACAGGTACAATAAAAGCGTGCCTGAGATACAACACATATCACGAATCGTTAGATTCTTGGTATGTGCTTTAGAATAGGTTAACCAGAAGACTATTCTGTGAAGTCATGTGACGCAGTCAGTATGTCGACACCTCTTTCCACTTCCCTTATATGTGTTGTAATTCTTTCCTGTATATGGCGAGATTCTGCTGGTGGACGTTTCGTCCCCGAGGCCCGCCCCCTGTACAGACCTTTTGGTCTTTGATATATGTTGGCATTTTGTGGGAAGTTGATGCTGGGTCGACATCGGGCCTTACAGGCTAGTCTTTTGTGTTAACTGCCGTCATTTACATCTGACGACGATACAGCTCACCAATCTCCAATGTACGAGTTGTCACAGCGAAACAGCTCACCAATTACCAGTATACGAGTTGTCAGAGCATTTCCATCATAGCTCTCTAGATTGTATCTAATACCGCTTATGCCGGTGCTAGGGGCCGTGTGGTCATATCATCCAAGTTGCCACATGAACAGGTACCTGTGATACTACACATATCACGAATCGTTAGATTCTTGGTATGTGCTTTAGAATAGGTTAACCGGAAGACTATACTGTGAAGTCAAGTGGCTCTGTCAGTATGTCGGCACCTCTTCCCTCTTTTCTTATATGTGTTGCAATTTAGTAAAAGTGCCGCCAGTAGTAAAGGGCACTCGAATAGACGTTTTTGGAACGAGGTGGGTCATCCCTGATCCAAGAGTCAGGCTGATGTGGTCCGTAGTGGAAGTGCTGTCAATCCGCGCATGCGCAGTCGGGCAGCAGAGCGTCGGGTGTGTTTACATAATAGTATGGTGTGTATCGGATGCATCGTCGGCTGCTCTTGTCCAATCAGAAGCCATTATTTGATGTTGCATCTGTCATGATCCCTCTTATCCGCTTGACATATTTTCGGTTGTTCCTGTCCAATCAGAATCCGCCATTCGGAGTGTCAGTCTTCTATTATGTAAACACATCCAACGCGGCTCCCCCAGTGTGGGTGAGATGTGATGAAGGAATACTAAAATACATATGTGAACGTGTTGATCTTTGTTTCTCTCATCTGTCTGCGTCGAAGCATTAAAACATTATGGGACTCGGTACAGGACATATTGAACTTACTCCCCAGCGTTAGACTGACGGCAGTTTAACTGCAACCACAGCCAGACTCTTCTCCACGAGTCCTTCCATATGACACCTCACACGGCTCATGTAGACCACAGATGGTCCATCTCTGCATCAAAACGCCGATTCAAATGCCCTTTTTCTACAACTACCCGACTGCGCATGCGCAGATTGATGGCAGTTCCATTACAAGACACCCCAGTCGGACGCTACCCCACGAGCGCTTCAATATGACACCTCACACGATCCATTTAAACCACGGATGGCCCACCGCGACCCCACAACGTCCACCCAAATGCCTTTTTCCTGCTACTGACCGACTGCGCATGTGTCAATTGACATCCGAAGTCACGTCATCTTCGGATGTCACGTAACCGGTAGTGCTCTTTGACCTTTGATCCGGACGTGACCTCGCACCGGAAGTGACATTATCCATGACTTCATCAGATGTGACGTCATCAGCCTCACACAAAAGAGCCTCAATGCGACCAGATCGGTCCTTTCCCCACTACTAGTGTATTACATATATGAGCTTGATGAGACATTCGATAATTCGGTAGTGTCTTACATGCCGGTTTCCTCTTCAGAACTATCCCATTCAAGTTCAAACCAGTCTCGCTGGAGATATATATGTAATTTCCTTTACAATGACCTGTAGTATTTATTATTAACGTTACATTCAATTCCTTCGGGCGGAGGCATTTCAGAATGTCATGTGATCGTTTATGTCCGTTTCCTCTGTAATAGCGGCATTAATATGTGAAACTGTAGATCTCGATTTGAAAAAAAGTAAAAATGAACCCAGCAGAACATTCCCTGGGACCCAGTAAGTAATTGCACCAAGTTTCAGTGCGGGAATATAACTCTCAGGAAAAATACTTAGGCGGCATTATCCTGGGTCCAGTTTTCGATGTGGGTTCCAATTGGGCATAGTGGAAAATCAAGCCCAATTGACCATTCTCTTTGATGCATTATGTAAGCCTGCCATGTTTGGTGGCAAACAGAAAGTTAGCCCAGTGGATATGACATTTCCCATGATTCAGCGTTACAATACTCTATGGGATTAATCACCCAGGTGAAATTATCCAGGGTCCAGTTTCCGACATGTGTCCTATTTGGGCACACTGAATAATTTAATCCGTATAACGTTCCTTGGGGGTACAGTGAATAGTGTGAGCAAATTGATTCCAAATAAACTCCTTTTTATTTCGGAACATTCTGCTAACACCCAACAGACAGGAACAGCCCATTTATTTATATTAACCCTAATAAGTAAAGGTTGTTGAAATTCCAAAATGGCCAAGGTGGCACAGATTAGACCGAAACACAATATAAGGTGAAGTATTGTTCCAAGATAAGCCTACTCACGCATCAAATTATGGAAATAATCCTTTAGTAAAGGACATTATATAAACATAATAATGCGTATCTAAGTCTTAACCTCAATCAAATGGGATCACTAATGCAAAAACTCCAGTCAATGATAACACACTGCAAACTCGAATTGGCCACATCATGGCACAAGACTTCAATAGTGACATTATCAGATTCAGAAATGTTAGAACATATATCTGGGAAGATACCAGAATCTGCTTTCCCCTCTCTAAAAGTATATACGTGAAGGTCAAAATAATTTCAACCGTAAAATTTCATTGCTCTCTCTGACAAAATCAGGTATTAGCAGGGTCCATCGGCGGCCATCTTGGAAAATAGCCGCCATCTTGGAATTCAGTTAGCTAACATTACTTTCTAGAAAACGTGTCCTAATTAGACTAGCCATGTCAAGTTTCGCGCTTGAATCATCATTTAAACCTTCGCATCCAAGAATCTATGTTATCCGTATTATCAAGTGTTCCAATAGTGAGGAATATGGTAAATCTAACACGACTTTTTTGGAGCTCGTTTCCATGGCAACGGCACCACATTTCAACAGTAGTGCAGGTAGATCTGAAAAGTGGAGACCATAGGCTTTAAAATGATGTATGATCCAGGTGTGTGTAGGGTGGGTGCATTAAACTCGAAAAATAAGGCCCTTTTCTAGGATCGGCTGCCATATCGTACCATCGTACGATCGTCCGATCTTTACTAGGGGCGATGATACGATGCGATGGTACGATGCGATATACGATGGTACTATGCGATGACACGATGATACGATGCGATGGTACGATTGCACGATGCGATGGCACGAAGCGAGGGTACAATGGAATTTCTCTATCTTACCATCGCATCGTGCCATATCGTACCAACGTATCATCGTGCTATCGTGCCATCGTGACATCGTACCATCGCGCTTCGGAAGAGTTGCCCCAAGTCGCTTGATCAAAATGCGCAAAAAAATTAAATTAATTGATTTTTAATTGTTTTCATCGTACTGTCGTGTTATGTTTGAATACAAACCGTGATTTCATCGTACCATCGCAATCTCTCGCCATCACACCATCGTACCATCGCATTGTACCATCGTATCATCGCATCGTGCCATCGCATCGTACCATCGCTCTAGTAAAAATAGAACGATAGTACGATGATACGACATGGCAGATATCAGCCACCACAGACCTATGTATATATATACACGATGTAATTTCCAGCTCCCTGTGAGCAGTCTGATGGCAAGAATGCCCTGTGAGTATAATTCAAGGATTCACATCAAGAACTTAATGTGATTTTTGGTCCGGCGTTGTTCACGTTAAAAGATATCATCGTCAGACAAATTTCCTCTTCCATGAGGTACTGCATTAGTTGATCAAATGTAGTTGTGTTGTAACAAATATTTCGCAAATGTAGCGACATGACAAATACGGTTGGTGGCATCCAGCAGTAGTGATATAATAGATATTATGATATACATAAGGGGTGATTAAACATGCTAAGAGTTTGAATCCGTAGGTGTGTAATCTTGCCAACCAGAGTGGTCTCCCATACATCAGAATCTGTATTACAAGCCAATCTCAGTTACAGCTAAAATGAATACGAACTGCAGCTATTCGAGATTGTTTGACCTTTCTTCGACTCGCAGTAACATTGTTTTGGTTCGTATTATGTAACTTTAATTTCAACTCACCTAATTGTACCAACTCGGACAAGCATGACAAGATTACATTATCAGCCAATGTTCATTATATTGATCCGTAGAATAGTTTACAATAGATTTCACCGGATGTGCTTTTAATGGAACTGTAGCTGATCTGATTCATATAACAACAAATCAGCTATGTTAATTAGCATGTGAACCGAGTGTTGTTGTTGTTGTTGTTGTTACAGTGTATTTTGGAATATACTGAAAAGCGTATGCCTAAAGATAATGACAGTGCAATTAGTTCCTGGTGCAAATAACATGCTATTTACCGAGAGTGCAAGCCAGAAACACAACAATAAAGTGAATAACTTACCATAAGGCTGTGCCACTTTTTGTCTGTCTAAATCAAACACATTATGGAATAAGCTCATAGGAAATACAGAAAAAAGAAAGGTTGTCATACAAATACTGAAATAGGCGATTGATTTTTAACCGTACAATTGACAATGAATTTTTAAACAATTTTCCAAAAATTTTGTTGTTGTTGGAACATAGCAATAAATTTAGGAATTATTTGAAATTCTACTTTCAACTGTATGGTTAAAATACATCGCTCATATCAAAATCTTTTCTTATTCTGTATTGCACAGGGGCTTACGATTCGTGATATGTGTTGTATCTCAGGAACGCTTTTATTGTACCTGTTCATGTGGCAACTTGGATGATATGACCACACGGCCCCTAGCACCGGCATAAGCGGTATTAGATACAAATCTAGAGAGCTATGATGGAAATCCTCTGACAACTCGTAATTGGTGAGCTGTTTCGCTGTGACAACTCGTACATTGGAGATTGGTGAGCTGTATCATCATCAGATGTAAATGACGACATTTAACACAAAAGACTAGTCTGTAAGGCCCGATGGCTGGGAAACACATCATCACAGGGATCACTATTCGTTCTTGTGATGTTTTTAGAAATATGCAGTCAGTATATTTGACTGTGGGGTCATATGACTTCTGGTCAGTACGTCGGCATCGTTTTCCATCGCCTTTTTAATGTTGCGTTTTATTGTTGCCTGTGTATGATGAGATTCTCCTGGTGGACGTTTCGTCCCCGAGGCTTGCTCTCTGTACAAATCATTGTGATTGTAGTTTTGTGACTTGTAAACATGGTGGAGAATGAAGCGCTTGTTCGGCGTCGGCCATCACAGGTATTTGTTCGGAATACGTACTTGCATTCAACAAATATTTCCTCGTTTGGGTCGTTTTTGTTCATATAGTTCATCATTTCCCAATAGATGACTTGATAGGGCATCGTTTTCCACCGCCCTTTTAATGTTGCGTTTGATTGTTGTCTGACATATTTGTATCTAATATCGATCAAGCCGGTGCTAGAGGTCGTGTGAGTATGCCATTCAATATATCCACATGAACAGATACAAATCATCACAGGGATCACGTTTGGCTCTTGTGATGTTTTTAGAAATATGCAATCAGTATATCTGTCTTTGGGGACATATGATTTCTGGTTAGGACGCCGGCACCGTTTCCCACCGCCCTTTTAATGTAGCGTTTGATTTAATTTATTTCTGTCATTCCAAGTAACGTCGTCATAAATATCTTCCTCGTTTATTATACCGAAGAACAGCGCGGCCGTTCGGCGTAAAGGTTTCCACCGTGGTGTAAAAGTTTTGTTTGTATTTCGGTGAAGAAAATGGCACATTTAGCGAAGTTACTAGGAATGACATATATCTGATGTCATTCAGAAATGTGATAAACTAAAATCTGTAGAAAATAAGCGAAAAATGGAGGAAAAAGTAATAAAAAATGTACGAAACTGTAAAAATAAGTCGGTGTCGCGTATGGGCGTATCCTCTCTTTCCACTCATCTTCTCTTGATGAAGTATATATGTACCATTTTGAATCTAAACACTGTATACAGACACATAGTGGTTGTTGTCTGTTTTTCAGTATGTTGGTTTTTCCGGTCACGTATTGGGTAAAACGCAGTGGAATGACTGTCAGAATTCATGCTAGTCCACTATGCGGGATATAGCTCCTTTCACTTTCACTCTAATTCCTTCAAAGGTTCATGGATTGAACTTCCCATGTCGGTACTGCATCGCTGTTGTCTGGTGTTCACATCGCGAGGCTGGAGTGCTTTCGACCGAAAATGTCGCATGTAGGAAACATGTAACCGACTCAGTAAATGTTGCAAATATCGTACAATTAAAGAAGTACAGTTCAGTCGGACCTCATCGGCAAAAGGCTCGTGTCGACTAGGAAAGGACAATATCTGAGAGATGTTACAGTCATTTTCATTTGGGTATTCCGCAATCCCTGACTTGCTTAAAATGCATGTTTATCCCTTAACAATGAAGCTTCACCGATAGCACCGGTAGGTGCAATGAGATAACGGTACACCTTGGTTTTGTTCATCCAGTATCATCGTATCTCTTTAGCTTACCAGATATTTTAATTAATGATAATTGGACTACCTGTGATCTACAGTTTCCAACATTTTCTTAAATGTAAGCATAATGGTCCTTCCCTGGACTGGTGGGATAATATGATCAATATGTAATATATTTACACCAGTTATCAGTAGTTAAAACCTTCTCCCCATGTTATAGAGATAGGAATGAGAGTGGATGAACGAACCGCTGTCTCAATGCACCTGTCGGTGTTATCGGCGCAGTTTTTGTGCAAGTCACTGATTATGCGCCTAATGACAATACAGCACATGTACATCAATATCGCATGCTGGCGATTTTTTTTGATCATCCCTTCCTTAGAACACTTCTGAAGGGAGGCGATGGATCACACAATGTGTCATGGGGTTTCATTGTGAACCGAAGATGTGGGTGTGGAAGAGGACAATATCCCATTTTGGGGGCAGTACAGCCGTTGTAGCAAGCGTGTCATAGCGATGAAACAAACACAACATGCAAACTAGTGGGCGAGCCCGCAAACCATAGATAGACTGGAAGACGCAAATATCGTCGTATATCGGAATAAATGAGAGCTCGATTTGCCTTGACATTTCTTATAAAATTTGCATAGATTAACGATGTGGCAAATGTATTGCAACTTGCTGTATTTCCGATGCAGTTAGATTGAGGACGACGGCTCAACATTCACGTAATAGCCAGAAATTATTCACAGATTTAATCTAAATTCTGCAAGTTTGCGAATACACAATAACACATACGCAGATTTTATAATACACAATAACACGCGGATTTTGCTAATACACAATAACACACACTTAAATTTTATATATCAACACATAAGAAGTGACTTTTAATCACAATTTCTTGCACATGTATTGCAACTTGCTGTATTTCCGATGCAGTTAGATTGAGGATCAAGGCTCAACATTCACGTAATAGCCAGAAATTATTCACAGATTTAATGTGCAAGTTTGCGAATACACAATAAAACATACGCAGATTTTGATATTACACAATAACACATACGCAGATTTTGCTAATACACTATGACACATACGCGGATTTTGCTAATACACAATAACACATACTTAGATGATAAATATATATCAACATATAAGAAGTCAGTTTTAATCACAATTTCTTGTTGATAATAAAATTTCATCTGAATAGTAGATCACGATAAATATACGATTGAATTTTTACAAGTGGAAATTTGATAGTTATAGGTTACATTTTAGCAATTCATTTCTTGGTATTGTCTCGGTTATTGTCTCGGTTATTCCAGTAGCTGAAGGACAAATTGTCATCTCATTTGAAAGGCTTCAGGTTTGAGTGTATTGGTGGAAATTCATTTTTCGATTTTCATTTTTTGCACAATTTCGCGTTTTAACGTTGTAATTGATGGTGTCGTACCTTGAACTCTGCACTGGTATACGTAGAATCTTATGGTGATAAGGATGACGTTTTCCTGTCCGAAGAGGAATACAATGCCGAGGGTGACTTCTTGACTATTCATGTCAATTGAGGTATCGGTTTTACTGATAATCCAGTCTATTATTATTTTTCTCAGGAACAACAGTCTGTTTCTTCCCAAGAACATGTGGGTTATTCTATATCGGAATATGTTATTGAGTTTGGATATAATGATAATAGTTGACCATTGTTTATCTCTATTCATTCAATTTTATTGTCGAAATTTTGTTTGACATTGCATTGAAACTGTATGAACATTCTATGTCGAACGATGACAAGATGTCTTGGCTCTAAATGAATGCATACGGATGGGTAGAAGTCTCCACAATGAACTTTTCAAAACCGATCCATACAGCCTTGGTTCTTGATGTGTTCATTGATAATCCTGAAAAAAGTAGCAAAATATCACAAATAGGTGATTGATACTCTGAGTACTTCTTTCGAACCATAAGGATTTACACAGGTGTCAGATGCAAACTGAGACATCGTTTCAGTATCTATATCTCTCTTAAGTCCTTTCATTTTATTAGGGGACCAGGTCCGGAGGACCCAGGTCCCCTATTGAAATCGTTCGGATTCTTCTTATTAGGGGACCAGGTCCGAAGGACCTAGGTCCCCTATTGAAATCGTTCAGATTATTATTATTATTCCACATGATTTTGTGTCACAGATATCTCAAGAACGATCAGGTGGATTAAGCCCAAACTTTCATGATATGTTCTGGTGGACAAGATTTAATGCATATACTAAGTTTATTCTGATTGGTCAGATGCCTTGGCGGCCATCTTGGATTTAGCTTAAAACCTTCAACGATCTTCTCCTCTGAAACCGCTGCACCGATCGTTATGAAACTTGGTATACATGATCAATGGATTGAGTTCTTTCATTCTATTATTTGAAAAGTTCGTCCGTTGAAAAAAATGGCCGCCATCGACCAATCAAAATTGTCGGATTTCCAAGTAACGGATTCTGGCGGGAAAAGTTATGAACTATATGTTATATGACATGGCGATCACGACTATGCGAAAATTTTGCTCCTAGGTCACGTGGTTTGGCCGCCATCTTGAATTTTGTGAAAAACTTTACCAATTTTGCAATGGCTTGTTCTCTTAAATTCTGATAGATACAGATTTCTAGGTTACTGGAATATATCGGCAAGGCCATGGTCTGTTGCACTGAATGCAAATATTTTTGATTGGTTGAACGGGTTGGTGGCCATATTGGATTTAACGGCAAACCTTCTAAGATCATCTCCTCTGAAACCGCTGCACAGATCGTTGTGACATGATCAATGAACAGAGTTCTCCAATATTATGACTTATAAAGTTCATCCGTTAAAAAACATGGCCACCATCGACCAAGCTAAATGGTCGGATTTTCAAGTAACGGATTTTGACCGGAAAAGTTATGAAATATATGTTATAGGACATGGCCATCACGAATATGCAAACATTTTGCTCCTAGGTTACGTGGTTTCTTGAATTCTTTGAAAAACTTTGCCAATTTTGCAACGGCTTATTCTCTTGAACCCTGATAGATACGGATTTCTAGGTCACTGCGATATATCTGGAAGGCCATGGTCTGTTGCACTGAAAGCAAATATTTTCGATTGGCTGAATGGTTTGGCGGCCATATTGGATTTAGCGCCAAACCTTCAACGATCTTCTCTTCTGAAACCGCTGCTCCGATCGTTGTGAAACTTGGTACACATGATCAATGGATTGAGTTCTCTCATTCTTAGAGGTAAAAACTTCATCCGTTAAAAAAGATGGCCACCATCGACCAATCAAAATTGTCGGAATATGAACACACGGATTTTGTGATAAACCTTATCCATATTGCAAGCGTTTGTTCTCTTGAACCTTGATAGGTACAGATTACTAGGCTGCTGAGATATATTGGGAAGGCTATGGTCTGTTGCACTGTATGCAAAATACTGTCGATTAGCTGAACGGTTTGTCGGGCACATTCCGGCATAGGCCTGGATACTAGGCCCTGTGTAGACCTGGTCCCCGGCTCGATGCTGCTCGCAGCTCCAATTATTATTATTCCACATGATTTTGTATCACAGATATCTCAAGAACGATGAAGTGGATTACGCCCAAACTTACAGGATATGTTCTGGGAGACCTGGTCTATTGCATATACTAAGTTGGTTCTGATTGGTCAAATGCCTTGGCGGCCATCTTGGATTTAGCTGAAAACCTTCAACGATCTTCTCCTCTGAAACCGCTGCACCAATCATTATGAAACTTGGTACACATTATCATTGGATTGAGTTCTCTCATTTTATGACTTAAAAAAGTCATCCGTTAAAAAAGATGGCCGCCATCGACCAGTCAAAATTGTCGGATTTCCAAGCAATGGATTTTGACGGAAAAAGTTATGAAATATATGTTATATGACATGGCGATCACGAATATGCATAAATGTTACTCCTTGGTCATGAGGTTTGGCCGCCATCTTGAATTTTGTGAAAAACTTTGCCAATTTTGCAACGGTTTATTCTCTTGAACCCTGATAGATACGGATTTCTAGGTTGCTGCGATATATCGGGAAGACCATGGTTTGTTGCACTGAAAGCAAATATTTGTTATTGGCCGAATGGTTTGGCGGCCATATTGGATTTAGCTTAAAACCTTCAACGATCTGCTCCTCTGAAACCGCTGCACCTATCGTTCTGAAACCTGGTACACATGATCAACGGATTGAGTTCCCTCATTTTATGACTTCAAAAGTTCATCCATTAAAACAGATGGACGCCATCGACCAATCAAAATTGTTGGATTTCCAAATAATGGAAAAGTTATGAAATATATACTGTATGATATGGTGTTCTTGAATATGCAAACGTTGATAGGTGCAGATTACTAGGCTGCTGAGATAAATTGTAAAGGTTATGGTCTGTTGCACCGCATGCTGTCGATTAGCTGAACGGTTTGGCGGCCACATTCCGGCATAGGCCTAGACATCAGGCCCTGTTAGACCTGGTCCCCGGTAGCAACTGCTCGCAGTTCCAATTATTATTTAATATTATATGAATTAGAATTTATGAATCCCTGAGTACAAAATTATACTATGGGGATAACGGGTCCCTCTGTCTACAGCCTCTCGACATCTCGGAGATATTGGAACGGAAAATACTTTGTATAACCACAGTAATAATACTGCGGTAAAAAACTGACAGTCATATTTTTATCGATTCTCCGAAAATGAAAAGGTTTATCAGCATATCTATGTAGTTCCAAGAAACTGAATCAACTGCATTTTTTCTAAATCTATCAGCAAAATCATTTCAGAAAAGTTATTATCGGTATATTCCATTAGGTCGTAGATTATCCGAGTATTTTCTCCAATGTATCTTCCACTTGTAAATCTTGATTGTATTTCACTAATTGAATGTCTAATACTGAAGCGATATTGAGTAATGAGATTGAGCGCCGATTTTTAGGAAAAGCGTTGGCAGACATGCTTTTGTGTGACAGTGTCCCATTTCTATATTAAAGTAAACAATCTCAGCACCAAAGCCACCGGAGTCGAGTCTGGACTTATGTTACGTTTCATTCTCTCAGAGACTAGTGACATTTCATTTGTTGTATTTCTCCTTCTAATAAATGGCATTTCGTCGGTTAACTTAGTCAAATAACTATTCTTTTTATATATTTCTTTTCCTGGACTTCAGTTGAAGTTTCATAACTCGTTTCTTTAACAAATGCATTTAAATTGACATTCGAATTGATTGGTAATACAAGGAACAAATCTAGAATGGTTTACTACTAACGGAGAGGAAGATGCATACCAGTCGCGTTGGCTCTAGATCCTAGAATACACAAATCCCTCTTCGAAGATATAATAATATTTCCATATGATATATTTCTACTGAACGAGTTATTTACCAATCTATAGATTGGAATGTTTCTAATGTCCATCTCTCAACATTTACTCTATACACAGGAAAGAACATTCGATAATCACCTTGTGCCCATCAACGATGTACCGATACTTGAAATGCTCTCAGTCCTTGGATGATCCTTGGACAAAGAATAATAACGCAATGTACATGAGGATCGCCGAGTAACTTGACAGTACCTTAATTTGCAGACGGTTTAAGGTAATTTAGTAGACACTCTCGCACCTGCCTTATCCTGATGATATAGATGAGGGGATCAACCACCGAATTCACGATATAGATATCCATGATGAGGAGATTGACTGTGACTTCTATTGCTGGGAATGTGTCTTTAACAAGCGTCAAGTTTATGGACAATAATATCATCGGCAAGTAACAAGCAATGTAGATGACCTGAACCATCATGAAGGTTATTGTCATAGAGATACTACTTTTCCTAAGCTTTCTTTCTCTGTTGGATTCATCAAGGTTTTCGCGTTTTTTACGTAAAATATATATGAGCGCAAAGATGATGATGTACATCGAGATAATGACAAGAAAACCGGCCCACAGTAATGCGGGAATAACCGTAGCAGCATACAGGAAAGAATTTTCGGAGCTCAACACGGAACAAGCGTGACCATTCGGAAAAAATGTTATTCCCATTGCTCGGTCAATCCAGAGAGAGGGCGTGGTCAGTAACATGGACACAAACCAGGTGAAACAGATTATCGAAAGCTGAACAAGTCTGCTGTGCTCGCTGGTATAATATTTCAAAGGTCTCCAGACTGAAATGAAGCGATCCACAGCGACGGAAATTGACGCGAAAGTTTGAGTTATTGCCGAATAACCGATAAGTAGCGAGTATATGGTTTCCAAGCACATGGTTGGTACTAGACCGTCGTGAATTAAGTTACCTACGATCACAGGTAACGCGCGGGTTCCGCAAGCTATCGCTAGAACCATGTCCGCGCATATGGAATTGCGAACCAGAAATTTCACCTTATTTTTCATAGTCTTGTTGAGACTAATAGCGTGCAGTACAAAACTGTTCAGCGCCAAGGCCACCATCATTAGGACAAGTCCACAGCCGGCCAGAACGTATGCCCCTGGGCTGATATTTGCAACAGATAAAATGATAAAAGATTCAGTCGAAGGATTAGAACGGTTGGACGTCAACACTTCGAGCATACTCATGTTGAACTGTTGACTTGTGTCGTTGTTGGCCATGCTTGACATGGGAGAACCTCGGCTTCCTACAAAGGAAGAATATATGTTACAGTACACGTTGAAAATTGTTCTTTGCTAGTGTAGTCATTATAACTTTGAGCATATGTTAAGTTTTTATGTATTGCTGGTTGCATGTGGCATCTCTATATGCTGTGTGTGTATGCTATGCTGTGCTGTGCACACAAGAATCAAGTGATTTGTACCAGGATGCCAAATACTTAACGAAGTGTTAGAGATAACGTATATGGACAACAACAACAACATAGACAACATATGTACAACAACAACAATAACAGAATATGAACAATAATAACAACTCATTTCAACAGACCTAGGGTATGGTGTTAGTGATGGATTGATCATTTCTCAGTCAATTTGATTAAGCAGAATTTCCAATAAAACAGTATGCAGTTAATTGGGTTCTACCCACTGTGTAAACGTAGCAGAAAACATAGTTTACAATGGTTTACACACAGCCGTACTTCAAGGGTAACCCTTTACTATTTCAGCTATGTTTCCCTAGGACCCATCTTTCTATTACACGTTTGTAATACATCAATCTGAAATCATTTAACGTCTTTTACTAATGTCCCAACATTGAAATGTTACTTCGACCTTGACATGGTACTTCGACCCTTTAAATGTTTTTGCTGACACTGGGGCGGGAAAACGATGCCGGCGTATAGGACAAGAAGCAACAAGTGCATCATGGTGTTAAAGGGTTTCTAGTGCATCATGGTGTTAAAGGGTTTCTAGTGCATCATGGTGTTAAAGGGTTTCTAGTGCATCATGGTGTTAAAGGGTTTCTAGTGCATCATGGTGTTAAAGGGTTTCTAGTGCATCATGGTGTTAAAGGGTTTCTAGTGCATCATGGTGTTAAAGGGTTTCTAGTGCATCATGGTGTTAAAGGGTTTCTAAGTGCATCATGGTGTTAAAGGGTTTCTAGTGCATCATGGTGTTAAAGGGTTTCTAGTGCATCATGGTGTTAAAGGGTTTCTAGTGCATCATGGTGTTAAAGGGTTTCTAGTGCATCATGGTGTTAAAGGGTTTCTAGTGCATCATGGTGTTAAAGGGTTTCTAGTGCATCATGGTGTTAAAGGGTTTCTAGCGATAGAGATTTAGATCAACAATATTAGGGGTGTTGACTGCGTGTGACAGCGAGAGAACGAATACAATTTTTAGGACGGGAACAAACGGTAGAACGCGAGAGTCAATTTACCCGATTTATTTCGTTAGGACCGCTGTTTTTGGGGCGGATGGCGGTGTGCATCTTCCCTTCAGATAACTTCTGGTGGGTTCCTGTAATGAACTAAATTTCTATCCAGTTTGTTAACATGATCAGTTAAATCATTGTGAGAAATTATTGTGCTGTCATTTCAAGAAATTCAGACGTCGAATGCATGTTGATAGTTGAAAAAACTCCAAAATTCTTACGGAAGAATTAAATGTTTGAGGGTTTACAACCGACATTGGGGTGCTTGCATTTGATTTAAAACCTTCGTATCGGTATTTGCTATGTACTAATTTACCGCTCGGACGACTTTCATACCCAGTCAAAAGCCCGAGATTGCGAAGCAATCGAGGAATTTTGACGAGGTATGAAATGCGTCCCAGCGTAAATTAGTAAATAGGAAATACCGATACGAAGGTTTTAAATCCAATTCTAACTAAAACATAATTGAACATAGATAAATCAATGGACAACAGCTGTTTCGAGACGATTTTCGTCTTGATGCGGCTGCTACGTTCACCTCATGCCACATACCAGTGTTTCCTAGATTGCACGTGAGGCAGTCGTTGACCTTTTTACTTTTGCAAGCCAGCGAGAAGGCGACAGACTTTGCTGGAGTCAGGGTACAGCACGAAAACAATTATAAAGGGCTGCCTGGATTTATTGGGTAGCTTTACAAAATTTATCTACTTTTGTCTTTCATATCAGAAGTATTACGAAGAAATATTCGAAGGGGATGACACAGTTGGAACGTTTTACGATGACCTAATTGTCTCGTGCTCGCCATGGATACCGGGAATGACCGTGCGGTGAACACGTTGTCTGCAGAGAAGTATTTTGTGAACAACAAGACGTAAAAAGGTAAATTAAACAGTATTTTCGTTATTTTGGGATAACACTATCTTAGAATAGCACAAATTCTAGTGCTGAAAAATTGGTCGAGTCCCGTGCGGGAATCGAATCAGCGACCCCAGAGTCAGGCACCTAATCGCCAGCACTGTGTGTCGGCGATATAAACCACTTGGTCTACGGGGCTCCCACTAAAATAGGAGGTAGCAGACAGGTAGTCTTGAAAGCGAACATACAGTACCCCTCTGATGATCGTAATGACACAGCTCCCACAGCTGAATAGATATATTTTTATCATTTAGAAAGTGATCGTATAACAGTATTTTCGTTATTTTGGGATAACACTCTCTTAGAATAGCACAAATTTTAGTGCTGAAAAATTGGTCGAGTCCCGTGCGGGAATCGAACCAGCGAGAGGTCGGCGATCTAAACCACTCGGTCAACATTATTACAAATAAAATCATCATTTAAAAACTACATAAAATATTGCATGACCAGCGTGTTGCAGCTTAACAATTTTATGCACGTTGGTCAATTAATTACAGGCATCGCACTTTCGCAGGTATATACTCTGTAACATTTTATCCGAGAGACACAGGCAAAGAGACGCTGGTGTAGTAGGCAATACATATTAACAAGATCATACATATCTATTAACAGGCAATGTATGACGTAATTTATATATGTAGATAAGCAGCATGGCAGTATCGATCAGATCGTGAACCTTAACCCTCAGCTATACTCGATTTGTACTTAAACAATAGACTCCAAACCATATATACTGTAGGGGTAGTAGGAGGGAATTACTTTCAAAGAAAGTTCTTAAATCGTTAAGATGTTTAAAAGTAAGTGGCAATTTAAATTTTTCAGTCGACCCTTACACCCTCTTAATACCGGTCAATAAGGATTTCAGCCTCCAGTTTCCGCACTTATGTAACAATTTAACTGCCTCAAGATATTGTTAAATTGTACTAAAAGCCTTGGAACGGGTCAAAAAGGCAGCATAACACTGTAGCAACTTATTAGATGCGGGTTCCGGATGTCAACTAATCTTAGCACAAGTCCAAATAACATCTCACTTGGGCGTCAAAAGTCCGTTTGGTAATGCATTAGATTCCAAGAATGCCACTTCCGTACCCAGTTGTCGCAGTAGTTCTGCCACTGTTTGATCTGTTTAGAAATGAAACACATAACACCGTGAGCCATATGGTACGGTAGTCAGTAATAATCTGGCGTAGCAAATGCAAATTGTTCAACCAGAGAACTTTTGTATATATGCATTTGTCCTGGCATATGGAGCCGCGAAATTGCATCCGCTAGTAAATTGTGCTCTCCTGGTAAAAATACAGCATGTACAGCAAAATCATATGTTAAAGATAGGTGTGGAACATGTAGTGCCATTGCTAATAACAAATGCAGTCGTCGAATTATCAGTGTATACAACGACTCGTTTACCTGCCCAACTGTGTTTTCAGCGTTTGGTTGCCTCTATGACCATGCCTAGCTCTTGTATGTTGATATGGAAGGAGGCCAACTCGAGATTGTCTAAATTCCAGACACGATATGTCCAGTCTATATTGCAGAATGCTCCGCCAGCTACTGGACATGCATCGGTCTGGACAGACACCTGTGTCCCCAAGTCCCAAATCAGCCTACGATTGTTGGCAAAACTCAGAGAGGTCATTCACTATGGGACTCAAACGATCCTTATGATATGGTAATTTCAGAGCTTTGAACAAATTATATATACGTCTGGTATGGAGGCGACCCCAATTAATAATATTAGACGCCCATGTGAGTTTACCGGCTAGTTGTTCTGTTTTCGAGTAGCCCTACTTCTCAAAAAGAATTTCTCAAGCACTTCTACAAACTTCTCTAATTTACAAGTCTCTATTGACAAGTTATTGTTGATTGTATCGATTTCAATACCCAAGAAAGTCAGTCTATTACATGGGTCAACCACCTTAGACCAATTTATACAAAAGACCATGCAATGTATTAAAAGCTTCAAGACATGCATTGAATGTTGGAGCGTACACAATGAAATCATGCAAGTAGGCATTTAAACTGTCTTTTGTGCATCATCCGACACACACCGCGGGCGATTTCTTGGCACGGAACGGCAAGCATGCTTACACATAAAAGGAAGGGTTTTTATCTCCAGAAAAGTTCATTGTGAACCAGTATAATCATAATTTGAAACTATGATTACCAAGAGAGCGATATGCTTACTGAAGGTCTACTTTTACAATGAAATAACCTGGGCCAATGTCATTTAATACTTCTCTCACTGTTTGGTAAGTTTGTTTGTCCTTAGCATGCTTAGTGGCATAATCGTTCAAAATATATCCTACTGGTCTGCTGGTATCATGGATAAGACGAATGTTATCATTGGTTTTTGGTACAGCTGAGATAGCACTAATAGTAGTGGGTGGTGATAACTTTAACATAGTTCTGATCCTCTATTTCGTCTATAAGGACTTTTTCAACTTTTTCCATAGCTTCAATGGCTGAGCGACTATTCTAAGTAAATGCATTATCATTTTTTTTTATAATTCATAATTTTTTTTATTTCTTTTCCATAAGTCACATACATATGCAGTATCGGCAGTTTTACAACGTATTTGCAAGCAAGTATATCTTGGGCACCATTCATAACAGTGTATATTTCTCTGTAACTGATGCCATGTACATAAAGGCATCCATCATATTTTGTCCATACATGTTAAACACAGTTCTATTTCATTTCAGTTAGTGCACGAAGAAAAAAAAGCAAACAGTATTCCATCCACTACAAACCTAGTGAACGGAATATCCGAATAATTACTACGCATATTAGATTCTAATTTTCTTTTAAGATGAGCATCAGTCGGCTGTCATGGGTAATTCCTCTCTAAATAAAAGGTGACAGGATGACCACAGACGGTTAAAGGCAGCCCAGTCCCCATTTACGTAGCAGTTATATCTATTAATAGTGTATAATTTTTGTAGCTCCTTCTTGATATAAACAACGTTTGGCTTTTCCTGTCGTACCTTCTGCTTGTAGATCTGGTATTTTATTGCAATAATGATGAAATTCAGTATATTATTTCTTTTCCCGCTCAATCCTAACAATACCGTTCTCACATTTAGCTTGATGTGAATATTTGCCTTTGTCATAAACCACTCTTCTATCTGTTGCCAAATTGGCCTAACTTTACCCCAGTTCCAAAATAAGTGTAAGACCGTTTCATTTTCCAGTTCACAGAAGGTGCATAAACTACTAACCTCTGGGTTAATTTTATTTGCAAAAATATTTGTAGTCAAGATCCCATTAACTATTCTATATTGAAACCATCTCAGCGTGGTGTCATTGATGGTGCCTTTTGCTGCTATGTTGTTAAATACTTTCCATTCTTTTTCACTGAAAACCTGCCCTATGGAATTCTCCCACTTTATATTTGCTTTTGATTTTTCGAAACAACTATGTGTTAAAATTTCGTAAAATGTCTTACACCCTTTCATATTTTTGACTAACGGAAATATGTGTGGAGGTATGAATGGGAGTATCAGAGGCTTGGTAAATTCTGTTATCTCCAACTTACGCAAAGCCTTCTTCACAACTTCAAGTACACCAAGAAATTCTAAAAAGTTGGTGTCTACGATGTAAACAGCTTTGAACTCTTCATATTTCATAAATTGTCCTTTTGAATTTGTTAAATCATTCACAAACTTAATACCTTTCTGCAACCAGGATTTATACATAAAAGGTCGGTTTCCAATTTTAAAAAGATCATTATTCCAAAGGAACTCCTTCCTAAAGGCATCTTCCGGACTTTCTTTATACACGATATTTTGCTGTAAAGAGCTCCATGCTCTTAAAACATCCCGCCAAAACCGATTTTTCATCGCTGGTATTACGTTATTTAACAAAGTATATGAACCGGTTTCCAAAACATTATATATCTTGGGAATTTCCATCAACAAAAAATTTGTCCATTTCGGATCTGGGTGTAACCTCCGTCTTAACCAAGACAACTTTTGAGCCTGGATAAATTGTTTTATCAATGGTATATCCATTCCACCATCACGGGCTTTCTTAACTGCTTGTTTTCTGGCTACTTTATCGGGTTTTGAACCCCACACAAAGACAAAACATTGTTTTTGCAAATCTTCTATTATTTTATCCGAAGGGTCCGGAAGAGATGAGAATAGATGGTTCAGTTTTGATAACATTAAAGATTTAAGTATTACAATTCTTCCTAATGGTGTTAAAAGTCTCTGCGACCAAATTTTCATCATATTTTCGATAGTCTTTAACTTATCCTTATAGTTTCGTTCTACCATTTCAGCCAAATTAAGTGTAAACTGAAGACCGAGAAGGGTAAATGGGCCTTGGGACCAATCAAGGTGCCATTTAATATTATACTGCACATCTGAAGTTTTTTTGCTACCTATCCAAGGACATCAAGGACATTCAAACAGCAATTCAAGCTCTTTCAGCAATTCTGAACCATCGAGGATCACAGTTGTGTCGTCCGCATATTGTGTAAGTTTGTATTCTATGTTGTTAATACGTATGCCTTTAACCTTATTATTCATTCTAAGCATGGCAGCCAAAACTTCTGCATATATGAGAAATATGTATGGCGAAATAGGATCTCCTTGGCGACAACCTCTTGATATTTCAAGAAAACGTGATGCAAATCCATTCACTATTACACATGACTGAATAAATAAAAAAACGCGAATCCATCTCTGTATTGAGGGTCCGAAGTTAACAAATTCTAAAGCTCTGTGTATATAGTTCCAGTCCACCGAGTCAAACGCCTTCTCAAAGTCTATTAAAAGAAGCATACCGGGAACTTGATAATCTTCAGCGAATTGCATAGTATCCTGAACTAACCTGGTAGACTCATCCATAAACCTCCCCGTCATAAAACCCTTTTGATCCTCATTAATAATATACGGTAATTTAGTTTTGATCCTGAAAGCTATAGCAGTTGATCCTATTTTATATGAAACATTTAGAAGAGAGATCGGACGCCAATTTTTTAATAAATGTTTTGGTTTTCCTTCTTTAGGTAAACATGTGATGACCCCCTGCTTTTGAGGATTAGACAGTTCTCCTGATGTATAAGCATAGTTTAAAGATTTCAGTAGGTATTGCCCGATATCTGTCCAAAAGAATTTATAAAATTCGGAAGTGTATCCATCTGGTCCGGGACTTTTCTCGTTTTTGAAATGTTTCAATGCCTCAAGTAGCTCTTTAAGGGTAAACATTCCTTCCATGTCTGCCGATTGGTTGTGGTCATGTTTGGATGTTTGTGATTCACGTAGTAGGTCTTCTAAATGTACTGGACTTGTTTCCTGCTTAGTGTATAATTTTCTATAAAATTGTTTTGTTTCTTCTAATCGTCCTGCTTATCAATTATGTTGCCGTTCTTATTCTCTATCCTGATAATTGTTTTATTTATCCTCCGTTCTAAGCCTAAAAAATAACTGCTTGGGTTTTCCCCTTTTCCCACCCATTTTGCCTTCGCCCTTAACATAATCCCATCGACCTTAATCTTATTTATGTCCTCTAGTTTTCCATTTATATCTTTGATCTCCGCTATCAATGTACCTTTATCGATAATATCTTCTGTTTTATCTAATTTTAATTCCAAGTCCAAGAGTTTTGAGTTCAACGCCTTCTCTTCTTTATTTCGTTCTTTTTTCCTATGACTTGAATATGAAATAGTTTTTCCTCTAATATTTAGTAAAATCATCTCGAAAAGTAGCTGATCGTCTATGCTCATAGTGTTTTCTTCCATTTGACCTGGACCGTCTATTTGTGTTTTGTATTGTTCTATTGTTTCTGCTATAGTATCTTTTACTATTTTAACATATACTTTACCTTTTAATAACGAGTTGTTGAACTTCCAAAATCCCTTCCCTTTAGGTAAATCGTTGAATTTTAGCTTCATGGTTATACAGGAGTGGTCGGATCTATAACTCGGATGGATTCCCGTATCACTTACCATGTGTAATAGATTATGTGAAATGAGGAAAAAATCTAATCTAGCCTGTTTTATCGGTGTGGGTTGCCGCCAGGTGTACCTCCTCTCTAGTGGGGTCAAGGGTCAACCATATCAAACATTTCTTTCATGTCTAAAACAGTTTGCCTAGCTTTAGGATGGTTTATTTTCGCGTAATTGTAAGTATTCATAGTTTGGTCCTGAACTAAATTCCAATCCCCGCAAATTATGTTGTGCTCATTTCCCCATTCCTCTAGTGTGGATTGCATATGCTCAAAAAATTCTGGCTGATCTGAATTTGGGGCATATACAGTTATTAACGTGAATTTTTTCCCTGCAGTTTCAATTTCAAGAACCAAATAATTTCCGTTTTTCATATCTCTTTTGTTCCTTAAAATGTCATATTGAAAGTTATTGTTCATTAAAACTGCGACTCCGCGAGCATTACTGGAAAAAGAACTAATAAAAACTTCATACCCCCACTCCGATTTTATTTGTTTCTCTATATTTTGATCAAAATGCACATCTTGGAGGCAGATTATAGAATAGTTTTTGGTTCTTAAATGTTGAAAAACATCTTGTCTCTTTTTTTTCTCCCCTATTCCCCGACAGTTGACTGATGCAATAGTAATATCTTCACCCGATGCCATCTACTATACTATATGTGGTTGTGCAAAGGCAAAATGATAAATGTCAACATTGTCAATAATGGAAAAACCCTCAGCAATTCCCTGAATCAAGAAATCCCTGTCCTCGTCACCTGCCAACTCGTCCTCCCAAAGCAGGTAGACAGCGTGATATGGGAGCTACACTCACATAGTTGGTTACGCGTTTTAGTTTTGCCGCCGGTTGATTTGATTTATGGGTGAATTGAGGTCTTCAGAAACAGGAACCCCAAATATAAGAATAATTGCACACTCCCAAATTACATCCGTTTCGGGAATTGAACTTCCCACAAATTGGTTTACCGGTGGCGGGGTCCAATTTTGATTTGTGCATCGTGTGACCCTTTAGGCTGTGAGTCTTGTCTGGATAACTAATATCTGATTTTCCAGGGTGCTTATTGCGAAGCATGGCTTGCATCAAGAAAGTATTGTCTTTGTCCCACATCTAAGAATTCTGGTGTTGTAGTTGCATGAATTCCATGTCGAAATTTAATACAGACAACCATTCGATTACTTGTGCAAATGTTGCTATTTTGGAAAGGTAAGCGGTATAGGCCAGTAAGGTCTCTTGGGAACAACGATCTTTGGTCACCATCTATGCTAGAATTTTGATTGACCATTCCATGTACTGGACCAAAGATAAATTTCGGAGGCAATTTTTAGTGTCTTTTAATTTCAGTTCGAAAGGCCCCATGTTTTTTTATTCTGGGGCTGGGGTGCCAAAGAAACAGTCTCGAATCTGACGCAGAGGAACTTTGGAATTCGGCATGGAATTCGAACTCAAAATATCACGAAAAAAATCGTCAGTGTATCACTGGTGTTGCCACGAGTTGACGCCGGTCTCAAATTTTGATTTTTCACAGAAAGTCTTGCTGCTTGTCTTAGTATGAAGAAAAGTCAGCAATCGGGATATTGGTTGCATTCATTAGGCACTACGTTCCAATATTATCAGTGATCTGAGCGGATTCGTTCTGAAAAGCCGGAGTTTGTTGATTTGGTGAGCGTTGTCATCGGTCCGCCATTTTATCCCGTGAACCGTCCCATCCGAACTGGTATCCGGGAATTTCAAGCAGGGCTTGTTTTAGAGGAAGGAACTTCAAACGCACAGCGCTCTCGAAGTTTCCGTGTGAACATCATTGTCCTTCGTCCATACTTGAAGGTCAAATTTCCGCTCCCGGTTTCTTTCTTCACTCCGGGTACGTGCGAGTTCTGAGTCAGCCATAGCTCTACAGCGAAGGCGGTGTTAAAAAACAAATTGATGCAGATTGACGCCTCTAAAAGCACATATTTAAAAGCAACTAAAAGCAGGTACACTTGAGGCAAAGTGATTTTAAAACCCGATAGTGAAGCTAAATATGTTCAAAACAGCGCCCCCTGTCGGGTCGCAATCCGGTAGACAAACAACCACGTGATGGGCTGTTACAACAACTGATAAGTTTACCCCATATCACGTGTGTTTGCACACGACACGTAACACAATGACGGTTAGAATAAAGGACACATATCGTATATACATGTATCTAACTCGAATTTCTTGTCTCTCTATACTACTTTTCTTCATCGGAATCTCATTGAACACCCTAGTTCATTAATAATATCGGAATTCAATAAAATGGAGCGATATGCAAGAGCTGGGAAAATTAAAAATGAGCTGGAAAAATTGGTCTGGCGACTAAAAAGCAACCATATGACTCAACAGAAAAGCTTCCCTAGGAACCCTCACATTCAGTGCCAATAATACGGTGGATTCTCGGACGAAGCCTTAGTAACTCAGTCGCGCTTTTATCACAGATGTTCATGTGGAGACTATGAAGTATCCACACGGCCCCTAGCCGCTGCTTAAGCGGAATTAGATACGCTAGTTCGAGAGCCGAGATGACAGATCAGCTCAAATAAATTACTCATCTGATGTTAATGGATGAGCATCGATAACGTCTGATAGAATAAACGTCTCAACATGGAGTAAACATGGTAAATGCAAGAAAACACAGAAAAACTAATCTGTGATGCCCGACGTCTTCCGGCTTAAATTTCGCAACAAAACAATAAATCTACATATATTTGGCGAATGACATGTACAGGAGAAGGACCTCGGGGACTAACAGTGCATCGCAGTAACCTACCGTATACAGGTACTAAATTTATGATATGCAAGAGGTGAAAAAAACTGACGACGTCTGGCGACTAAAAAGCAACCATATGAGTCTACAGGTAATACGGTGGATTCTCGGACGTAGCCTTAGTATCTCAGCCATGCTTTTATTGCAGATGTTCATGTGGAGATTATGAAGTATCCACATGGCCCCTATCACTGGCTTAAGCGGTTTTAGATACTCTAGCTCGGGAGCTGTGATGACAGATCAGCTAAAATATATGTCAACTGATGTCACTGGTATGATAATATTAGAGGCCATATAAAGACTTTCTTCAGTTCTACTGCAGGTAAAAAATATGCTTATAAAATCCCTTGAATTTCTCATTAAAATATGTATGTGGAATTTGACAATGCCATATACCAACAGCTTATAGGTATCTCAATGGCTACAAATTGTGCACCACGTTTGGAAGATCTGTAACTGTTCTGGTATGAAAACGCCTACATGAAGAAATCGCCTACAGATAACAATTCCAAAGCCCGTTCATTCTCTTTCACCAAACGCTACATGTGTTTAGACGATCTCCTAGCACTGGATAATATTAGCGACGCTGTGAATGATATTTGCTTTTCCTCTTTTCTGGATTTAAAGGAACCCACTGAAAGCTCAAACGGAATTGAAGCAATATGCAACAGGAGCGATATGCAACAGGTCTGGCGACTAACAAGTAACCATATTACTCTACCGGGAAGCATCCCTCGGTACCTGACATTCAGACTCCAAAATACGGTGGATTCTCTGACGTAGCCCTAGTATCTCAGCCGCGCTTTTATTGCAGATGTTCATGTGGAGACGATGAAGTCTCCACACGGCCCCTAGCACCGGCTTTAGCGGAATCAGATACGCTATCGTGGGAGCTGTGATGAGGGTACAGCTAAAATAAATAACTCAACTGATGTTAATGGATGAGCATCAAGGACGTCTGATGGAATAAACGCCTCAACATGGGGTAACCTGGTAAATGCAAGAATGCCCAGAGAAACCAACATGTACTGACCGACGCCGTGCGGCATAAATTACGCACAAAAACAATAAACCTACATATATTTGTCGAATGGCATGTGCCGGGGACGGACCTCGGAGACTAACAGTTCACCGCAGTATCCTACCTTATACAGGTAATAAGTATGTGTGATATGCAAGAGTTGGGAAAAATTGACGACGTCTGGCGGCTAAAAAGCAACCATATGACTCTACAGGAAATCTTCCCTCGTCACTTCACATTCAGTGGTGAGAATACGGTGGATTCTCGGACGTAGGCTTAGTATCTCAGCCATGCTTTTATTGCAGATGTTCATGTGGAGATTATGAAGTATCCACACCATCCCTAGCACCGGTTTAAGCGGGTTCAGATACGCCAGGTCGGAAGCTATGATGACCGATCATTTCAAATAAATAACAACTGATGTCACTGGTATGATAATTTTAGGAGTCATATAAAGACTTTCTTCAGTTCTACTGCACGCAAAGAATATGTTGATAGAATTCCTTGAATTTCTCATTACTAATATGTATGTGGAATTCGGCAATACCATATACCAACAGCTTATAGGTATCTCAATGGCTACAAATTTTGAACCACGTTTGGCAGACCTATAACTGTTCTGGTATGAACACGCCTACATAGAGAAATCGCCTAAATATAACCATTCCAAAGCCCGTTCCTTCTCATTTACCAAACACTACATGTTTTCTAGATGATCTTCTAACACTGGATAATATAAGCGACGCTGTTAATGATTACATTCCCTCTTCACAGGATTCAAAGGAACCCACTGACAGCTCAAATGGAATTGGAACAATATGCAACAGGAGCGATGTGCAACAGATCTGGCAACTAAAAAGGAACCATATTACCTTACAGGGAAGCATCCCTTGGCACCTGACCTCGGCACCTGACATTCAGACTCGAGAATACGGTGAATTCCCTGACGTAGCCTTAGTATCTCAGCCGCGCTTTTATTGCAGTTGTTCATGTGGAGACTATGAAGTCTCCACACTGCCCTAGCACCGGCCTAAGCGGAATCATAAAGCGGAATCGGAAGCTGTGATGACAGATCAGCTCAATCAACTCATCTGATTTTAATGGATGAGCATCGTGGACGTCTGATGGAGTAAACGCCCCAACATGGGGTAACCTGGTAAATGCAAGAATACCCAGAGAAACTAAACTGTAATGTCAAACGTCGTACGGCTTAACTTTTCCACCAAAACAATAAACCTGCATATATTTGCCAAGTGACATCTATCATTTACCTTTACAATAATGATAGATCATGTGCAGACCCTGACGATTTTAATCAACGCAATAAATTGCAAATACTTATCAGAACAGGGCTATACCACCAAACGCATCCATTTCCAAGTTTCTCAAATTTTGTAAAAAATATTGTACACTGGTGACAAAATATGATCGTAGAGCGCAAGATCTCTGGTGCTACGTTTCGTAACTTGTAATTCCGCTTAACCCTTTTGGGGTCGTTTGAATATCGTATGTTTTACATCTCCAAGGTGTTCCATTGTCCCATCACAATCAAAGCGTGACTGACCCTGGAAATGACTGGAAAATTCATTTGGATAAAGGATAAATATAAGTGGTTAGGATTTCAAGTATAAAATATCAATGTGTGTTTCCGATATCATTGAAAACTGTTGACCGCTTCTCTCTTATACACATTTGGAATTGGTGCTTACTGTCGTACGAAATCGGTGTCTCGATTATTGACTCAGAGGCAGAAAGTCTTTTATGGACGACGGCTGAATATTGAATGTTTTATCCGACGCTAACTTCCGTAAGTGTTGTTGAAGTTTCCGGCGATATGTTTGTCTACATGTAAGCTGACTTTTCATCCAGCATATCCAATGTGAACATGACTCAAAGCGATTTGTATCCCTACATTTGTGGAGCAGGATTTCGGTCGTCTTCGACTGGATACATTAACATCACTGAACAGGGTATTCACCCTTGATTGGTACACTCATATGCCCCATTAAATGTTTCTTTCCAGGGCTCCCCCCATTTCACTTCCCCGCTGAAGTAATATTGTATCTTTCCAATAACAACAAATGTGAGAAACAACGTACAAAATATTCCCACATAATGCTCTATAAAACCTATGCGAGTTACCGGGTTGGGATCATTCATCTCACATACATACACTGGGATCAGGCTGACAAATCACGACACTCGACAAAAGATGCCGTCATTATGCGGTCCAGCCCTGTTCCCTCAGATTGTCATTGATTTGCTTACTAAAATACTGATTAAAACAACGATTTAAATTACATGTGAAAACAGTTTCCCATATTAACTTGATTCTGGGGATGAAAATTTCCACTCTCGAGAAGAAAAAATACATCCCAGCCTCGCTTGGAGGTTCGGTTGGGATGTATTTTGCTTATCTTGAAGCCAGATTGGGACGTATTTTCCATGTTGAGGGTGGGAATTTCCATCTCCTGATCAAGTTAATATGGAGTGCCCGTTGAGATGTATCTTGCTTCTCTCCAAGCGAGGTTAGGATGTATTTTCCTTGTCGATACTGGGAATTTTCGACTTCTGATCAAGTTAATATGAAATGCTTTTAGCACCATACAGTTGTTGCATAACTTAAACAACTTCACAAGTACATGCCAGTTTCATTCAATATTCAAAGTCGTCCATTAAAAAATGTCCGCGTCAATAATCCAAGCGCCTCGTTCGTATTACAGGATTAGCACCGAATTAAAAACAATCATAATAAACATAAGCTAGTTCTCTGGATATTCAATATTTAGCTGTCGCATATAAAAGAATTTCCGCGTCAGTAATGGAACGACCAATTTCGTATGACAGTTAGCACCATATCTAAATATGTATGCAAAAAAAAAAAAAAAACACACAACACGGTTTCTTACAAGAAAGAAGCGGTCAACAGTTTTCAATAATAACAGCAAGACATGATGATGTTATTTACATACATTCTTAATTACTGACAGTTAATCTTTATCCACATGAATTTTATTAGAGAATGAATCTGTCACGCTTTGATTGTGTCTGTTCATTAGAACACCATGGAGATGTAACACACATGGTACTCAAACGGCCCCTAGTCACGTGTTAAGCCAAAATAGACACAAGTTACCAAACGTAGCTCCAGAGTTCCTGCACGCTATGATCGTATTTTGCCACCAGTATACGATATTTATCACATAAATTGAGATACTTTGAATGGAGTCGTTTGATAGTATAGCCCTGCTTAACAACTTTCTGCAATAATATTCTGTGGCGTTGATTAAAATCGTTACAGTCTGCACATGATCTACCAAATGCTACCAGGCGAGATAAGCGATATGCAGGTCATTCTGGGATATCGCTTTCCAGAAATACAAATACAAGTATGTCAAAATTGTAATTGTCGACGGGAGAGAAAGTCCCGATTCTAATAATGGTTCTAATAAAGACATGATGTTCCATCTGGTCTATAATTAGTTTCCTTTAAATGCCATGAAGTTGGTATAAATCTTCACAGCGTCGTTATTGTAGGTATAATCCAGTGCTAAGAGATCGTCTATAATGCGTTTGGTGAAGGGGAAGGCACGGGCTTTGGAATGGTCATCTTTGGGGAATATATGTATGGCGGTCGGCCGGACTACAAATGGTTGTATTAGATAACGTTTATACTTCGACTGAACTCCGTGAACATAGTATTGTATTCTCTAGGATAGAACTGGTTTCGAAATATGGCTTTGTTGCATGGAAATCAAAATGTGCCCGTTAGACAAAGAGAAAGGCAAATATATATTACGGTTTTTACAACAGCGTTAACTTTCAACATTACCGTATTACTTTTAGAATAAAAAAGGGTTTCGAATGTTCATTCCATCGCAATAAAGAATTTGTTCTGCAGTATTCTGCTCTTGTCCTTTACAGTGGTGAAATGCACACAGCGGAACGGTCACACTGATAGCTAACCTTGGAAATTATCTTTGATTCACGAGATTGTGGGTGGTAAAACACAACAACCTTGCAATTAAATGCTTCCCTTTATGGGCGTGTGAGCTAACATATGTCTGCATGTTACACGAAATGTGGAGATAGACCGTGTTTATCGTATGGAGGCTACCGTTGGTGTGGTGTTATATAGCGATCCGGAAGGAAAAACGTTGTATTTTGAATTCCATTTCCTTGCCTGGCCTGCTCGTCAAGCGAAAAATTGCAAGGAACATCTGTTCGACCCGCCCTTTTTGATTAGAATCACAGTCAAAGTTAACTACTTTCGTTTCTAAAATCATTTAAATTCATTGTCTGGTAATATGCACTGCATCTCGTCTCATCCTTGCTTGAAAATGTGCAAAATAGAGGAGATTTCTTGTATATTGATCATGTAAAGAGGAGAATGGCTCATTCCCTACTGAATATATCAAGTTCATATATAATATATTTTATCAATTGGAAGGAGAGGTAATATTGGAAAGTTGCACTCATTCCATGACATTTAGTAAATACAATTAAATTTCCTAGTATAGTTAGGCCAACGGGCATTGGTTTCAGAAAGCCGGTATATACTGTGTAGTGATAATGATCAATTGTTTCTATTCTGGAGATAAATAAAATATTGGTTGCAATTGTTATGTCGGGGGGAGACATCTAGTGTTTGTGCTGTTTGTCTGTCTGTCTGTCTGTCCGTCCCCTTGCCTTGACTGCAAGATATCTTGAGAACTACTGGATGGAATTTCACCAAACTTGGATGGAAGCTTCATTGGGATAACCCTCTCGTTTGATGAGGTTTTAGTGTGTGTGCGTGCATTCATCCGTGTCCGGTGTCCGTCCGTCCATCTAATTGTACATGTATATGCAGGCCTTGTCTGCAAGATATCTTGAGAACTACTGGACGGAATTTCACCAAACTTGGATGGAAGCTTCATTGGGATAGCCCCCTCATTTGGTTAGGTTTTGGTGTGTGTGCATGCGTTCATCCGCGTCCGGTGTCCGTCCGTTCGTTCATCTACTTGTACATGTATATACAGGCCTTGTCTGCAAGATATCTGGAGAACTACTTGACGGAAGTTCACCAAACTTGGGTGGAAGCTTTATTGGGATAGACCTCTCATCTGATTAGGTTTTGGTTTGTGTGTGCGTTCGTCCATATTCGGTGTCCGTCCGTCTGTCCATGTACTTGTACATGTATATGTATATGTATATACAGGCCCTTTCTGCAAGATATCTGAAGAACTACTGGACAGAATTTCACCAAACTTGGATGGAAGGTTCACTGGATTAGGTTTGGGTGTGTGTGCATTTATCCATGTCCATCGTCCGTCCGTCCATCTAATTGTTCGTGTAAATACAGACCTTGTGTGCAAGATATCTGGAGAACTACATGTACTCGACGGAATTTCACCAAACTTGGATGGAAGCTTCATTGGGATAGCCCCTCGTCTGATTAGGTTTTGGTGTGTGTGTGCTAGCGTTCATTCGTGTCCATCCGTCCGTCCATCTACTTGTACATGCATATACAAGCCTTGTCTGCAAGATATCTGGAGAACTACCCCACGGAATTTCGCCAAACTTGGGTGGAAGCTTCATTGCAATGGGCTCATCTGTTTAGGTTTCGGTATGCATGCATGTGTTCGTCTAGGCATGTTGTCTGTCTGCCTGTCCGTCTACTTATACATGTATAGACAGGCCTTGTCTGTAAGATATCTGGAGAACTACTGGACGGAATTTCCCCGAACTTGGATGGAAGTTTCATCATGATGGCCTTTGGTGAACTTCACACCAGACTTGGATGGAATCTTTGTTGGAATGGCCTCCGCATCTTATTATGTTTTGGTGTGCGCGCGTGTTTGGTGTTCATCCGTCTGTCTACTTGTACATGTATAGACAAGACTTGTCTGTAAAATATCTGAAGAACTACTGGATAGAATTTCCCCGAACTTGGATGGAAGCTTTATCGTGATGGCCTCCTCATCTGATTAGGTTTTGGTTTGTTTGCGTGCATCCATCTGTTTCTGATGTCCAGCTTTGTTACATGTATGTACAGGACTACTCTTGTCTACAAGATATGTGGAGAACAACTGGATGAAATTTCACCAAACTTGGATGGAAGCTTCATTGAAATGGCCTTATGATCTAATTAGGTTTTGGTGTGAGCTAGTGCTTGCGTGGGTCCATGCAAATTGTGTTTATCTCTCTGTCCAATTTTTGTTCACTTCATATCTTGGAAACTACTGAAGGCAGATGCATGAAACTTCTATATGGTACAGCATGTATACTATAGGTGTGGCTCTTGTATGTTTTCCATCTTTCCTATAATGTGATCAGTTTCGAAATAGTTGATGCTTCACAATTACATGTATTTCACATTGGTTGGACGCTGTAGATGTCGGCAATCCACTCATTGCTATATAAATCCCGACTCCTCACTGGGTTACTGCAACAATGAAAATCGCCTCTTTGTAATTAATATATTTAGATGCGCAGCTTTGTTTAGGATATTTATTTCTACATTCATTTTATAGCACTTTCCCCTAAAGTATGTGCCCACTCAAGGCAAGGTGGGGGGTTGGGGGAGACGTATGTTTTTGCTTAAAAAAACAACCAGCATAGGCTTCATGCCGGAGCGGCAACTCAAGGGTCAAAGCGGAACCTCTAGTTTTAAACTGTGAAAAATTATACTTTTTGCCATTTTCCATGATCATACTAATTTGTTAGTAAAAGATATTTTGGTTTAGAAAGACGAAATACGATTTTTTTTGTCTACGGTACTGCATGTAACATAAAACATTCGCAATATTACGGTTCGTATTTGAGCTTGGGACTTTCAATTGTAGGCGTTTACTTTTAGACACAACGTCGAATGTTCATTTCATGGCAGGAAAGACTTTGTCCAGCATTTATTCGTTCCCATTCTACACTGCAATATATTTCAACAGACAACAGAATACTATGAAACGCAACAATTAACACATCACTAAACCTCGAGTAAATTTGCTCTTCTGATTGCGGATCGACACACAACAATCATACCTTCATACATTCATTCGTTGAAAAGGCAGCCGAGTTAAATTTAAGTGTTTCATTGTCTGGCCAACTCCACAAACGAATGCGGTGGAAATGAACATTGGATTGGACTAAACATTCGACAACAAAAGGCAACGGCTTCTGCTGAAAGACCACGCTCGACTAAGAACCGTAGTAATGGACAAGAGCAGCATACTGCCAAAAAAATGTCTTCACTGCGATGGAATGAACATTCGAAACCCTTTGTCATTCTAAAAGTAATATGCTAATTATGTCTCCCCCAACTATGTTGGGGGGAGACATCTAGTGTTTGTGCTGTCTGTCTGTCTGTCTGGATGGATGTCTGTCCGTCCCCTTGCCTTGTCTGCAAGATATCTTGAGAACTACTGGATGGAATTTCACCAAACTTGGATGGAAGCTTCATTGGGATAGCCCCCTCATTTGATTAGGTTTTGGTGTATGTGCGTGCATTCATCCGTGTCCGGTGTCCGTCCGTCCGTCCATCTACTTGTACATGTATATACAGGCCTTGTCTGCAAGATATCTTGAGAACTACTGGACGGAATTTCACCCCACTTGGATGGAAGCTTTAGTGGGATAGCCCCCTCATTTGATTAGATTTTGGTGTGTGTGCGTGCATTCATCCGTGTCCGGTGTCCGTCCGTCCGTCCATCTACTTGTACATGTATATACAGGGCTTGTCTGCAAGATATCTGGAGAACTACTGGACAGAATTTCAACAAACTTGGATGGAAGCTTCATTAGGATAGCCCCCTCATTTGACTAGGTTTTGGTGTGTGTGCATGCGTTCATCCGTGTCCGTCCGTCCGTCCGTCCATCTACTTGTACATGTATATACAGGGCTTGTCTGCAAGATATCTGGAGAACTACTGGATGGAATTTCACCAAACTTGGATGGAAGCTTCATTGGGATAGCCCCCTCATTTGATTAGGTTTTGGTGTATGTGGGTGCATTCATCCGTGTCCGGTGTCCGTCCGTCCGTCCATCTACTTGTACATGTATATACAGGGCTTGTCTGCAAGATATCTGGAGAACTACTAGATGGAATTTCACCAAACTTGGATGAAAGCTTCATTGGGATAGCCCCCTCATTTGACTAGGTCTTGGTTTGTGTGCATGCGTTCATCCGTGTCCGTCCGTCCGTCCGTCCATCTACTTGTACATGTAAACACAGGCCTTGTCTGCAAGATATCTTGAGAACTACTGGACGGAATTTCACCACACTTGGATGGAAGCTTCAGTGGGATAGCCCCCTCATTTGATTATGTTTTGGTGTGTGTGTGCGTGCATTCGTCCATGTCCGGTGTGTCCGTCCGTCCGTCCATCTACTTGTACATGTATATTCAGGGCTTGTCTGCAAGATATCTGGAGAACTACTGGACAGAATTTCACCAAACTTGGATGGAAGCTTCATTGGGATAGCCCCCTCATTTGATTAGGTTTTGGTGTATGTGCGTGCATTTATCCGTGTCCGGTGTCCCTCCGTCCGTTCATCTACTTGTACATGTATGCACAGGCCTTGTCTGCAAGATATCTTGAGAACTACTGGACGGAATCTCACTCCACTTGGATAGAAGCTACAGTGGGATAGCCCCCTCATTTGATTAGGTTTTGGTGTGTGTGCGTGCATTCATCCATGTACGGTGTCCGTCCGTCCGTCCATCTACGTGTACATGTATATACATGGCTTGTCTGCAAGATATCTGGAGAACTACTGGACAGAATTTTACCAAACTTGGATGGACGCTTCATTAGGATAGCCCCCTCATTTGACTAGGTTTTGGTGTGTGTGCCTGCATTCGTCCGGTGTCCGTCCGTCCGTCCATCTGCTTGTACATGTATATACAGGCTTTGTCTGCAAGATACCTTGAGAACTATTGGATGGAATTTCACCAAACTTGGATGGAAGCTTCATTGGGATAGCCCCGCATTTGATCAGGTTTTAGTGTATGTGTGCATGCATTCATCCGTGTCCGATGTCCGTCCAACCGTTCATCTACTTGTACATGTATATACAATGAAAATCGCTTCTTTGTAATTAATATTTTTAGATACGCAGCTTTGTTTAAGATACTTATTGCTACATTCATTTTATAGGAGTTTCCCTTAAATTATGTGCCCATTCAAGGCAAGGTGGGAGGTTGGGGGAGACGTATGTTTTTGCTCAAAAAAACAACCAGCATAGGCTTCATGCCGGAGCGGCAACTCAAGGGTCAAAGCGGAACCTCTAGTTTTGAAAGTTAACGCTGTTGTGAAAACCGTAATAACATAGTCCATGCAAAAGTCAGACGAGCTATTATAATTGAACAGCACAACACACATACATCATACTTACCTCTCTACTCGTTGTTTTCTCCACACTCAAAGTTTAGAGAGTGAACGTCCAGGTATGATATTGCAATTTATATACTATACTGACACTCACTCTCAGGTGCCATGGAGATAGAGTTTTATTTTCCCAAGGAAGAAACGCTCTATGGAAATTTCTTGATTTAACCAGCTAAATTATCCGAAATATCAAGTGGTAAAGCAGCCGAGATAGTTGACTGTTTGCCTCTTGAGCATCTCAATATCACGCAATTTAAAGACATGCAATGGCAGTCGAACGCCCTTTGAAATATCTCTCGATCGATAACATGGGTGTAACTAGGATACACCAAGGGGAAATATCGCGATCTCTTATAATTTGATTGGCCATATCGGCTGGTTAAATTGATGCGCTCTCGAAGTACAGTAGGGCGCCGCGGCAGATCAGACGACGGTAAATCTTTTGAAGGCAGATCAGATGACGGTAAATGTTTTGAAAGGTAGTAATAAAAACAACTATCTACGCCTTTATGGATAAATATCAAATATATACTCGCTTTGGTGTCTAGTTCATATTTTTTCTGTCATCTATTTCATATTAAAGTTATTCTTATTTAAGGAACGATTCACAGTTTGAATCAGCAAGGCTCCCAAATTGTTTTCAACAAAGGCAAGCAGATTTTATATGATTTATCACAGAGTTCTAGAAAGAGGAAAAGAGGAATTACTAATTCACGATTTCCCATTAGCTGCACCGATGACTTCACACGGAACTGATGGTTTCAGCAGCTACTCTGCGGGCGTAATGTTCAGCCGTTCATCAAATTCATTCCTTAAACAATTTTCTTTCAGTATATGAGAGAAAATATATCTCAGAAGAAATAATATATGTTCGCTTGCCCAAAAGCACAAACCCCAAAAAAGGGCTGAAGAACGTTTCCTTACAACCATCGGTGGACATCAGCTTGATACCATTTAACCTGACACCTAGTGTTATACCAGTAAGCACAACCTGGACCATCAGATCAACCAACATTTGTAATAGACGACAACTGATATTTATGCACATCATTTTTCTGAACTGTAGTGATCGTGATACTCCCGGTAAGAAATAGTGATAGTATTATCGTGCCGATATCTTTAGGCAAAGTTTATATGGGATTATGTTGTATGTATTCACTTTTCTGTGGCGGTAAGACTCCGTTGGCCTATCCTATTCCCAGAGTTGTCCAGCTTACTCTTCCAAAGGGCCAGCGAACAAGCGGCCAGCGAGCTGTTGATATCAGTGTTTGACCTGGAAGCCAAAAAAGCAAAATTAAAAAGCAAACATATGACCCCCGCACATCACATTCAGTGCCGAGAATACGGTGGCTTCTCAGAGCTGTGATTCGCTAGCTCGGGAGCTGTGATGACAGATCAGCTCATATAAATGTCACTGGTATGATAACGTTAGGAGCCACATAAAGACTTTCTTCGGTTCTACTGCACGTAAAGAATATGTTGATAGAATTTCTTGAATTTCTCTTTAATATTATGTATGTGGAATTCGGCAATACCATATACCAATAGCGTATAGGTATCCCAATGGGTACAAATTGTGCACCACTGTCGGCAGACCTGTAACTGTTCTGGTATGAAAACGCCTACATGAAAAAATCGCCTTAAGATAACCCACTGACAGCTCAAATAGAATTGGAGCGATATGCAACATGAGCGATATACAACAGGTCTGGCGAAAGGAACCCACTGACAGCTCAAATAGAATTGGAGCGATATGCAACATGAGCGATACACAACAGGTCTGGCGACTAAAAAGCAACCATATTCCTCTACAGGAAAGCACCCCTCGCCACCTTACATTCAGACTGGAGAATTCGGTGGATTCTCTGACGTAGCCTTAGCATCTTTTATTGCAGCTGTGGAGACTATGAAGTTTGTACACGGCCCCTAATACCGCCTTATACGGAATCAGATACGCTAGATCGGGAGCTGTGATGACATATCAGCTCAAACAACTCATCTGATGTTAATGGATGGGCATCGTGGACGTCTAATGGAGTAAACAACGTACAAAATATTCCCACATAATGCTCTATAAAACCTATACGAGTTACCGGGTTGGGATCATTCATCTCACATACATACACTGGGATCAGGCTGACAAATCACGACACTCGACAAAAGATGCCGTCATTATGCGGTCCAGCCCTGTTCCCTCAGATTGTCATTGATTTGCTTACTAAAATACTGATTAAAACAACGATTTAAATTACATGTGAAAACAGTTTCCCATATTAACTTGATTCTGGGGATGAAAATTTCCACTCTCGAGAAGAAAAAATACATCCCAGCCTCGCTTGGAGGTTCGGTTGGGATGTATTTTGCTTATCTTGAAGCCAGATTGGGACGTATTTTCCATGTTGAGGGTGGGAATTTTCATCTCCTGATCAAGTTAATATGGAATGTCCGTTGAGATGTATCTTGCTTCTCTCCAAGCGAGGTTAGGATGTATTTTCCTTGTCGATACTGGGAATTTTCGACTTCTGATCAAGTTAATATGAAATGCTTTTAGCACCATACAGTTGTTGCATAACTTAAACAACTTCACAAGTACATGCCAGTTTCATTCAATATTCAAAGTCGTCCATTAAAAAATGTCCGCGTCAATAATCCAAGCGCCTCGTTCGTATTACAGGCTTAGCACCGAATTAAAAACAATCATAATAAACATAAGCTAGTTCTCTGGATATTCAATATTTAGCTGTCGCATATAAGAGAATTTCCGCGTCAGTAATGGAACGACCAATTTCGTATGACAGTTAGCACCATATCTAAATATGTATGCAAAAAAAAAAAAAAAACACACAACACGGTTTCTTACAAGAAAGAAGCGGTCAACAGTTTTCAATAATAACAGCAAGACATGATGATGTTATTTACATACATTCTTAATTACTGACAGTTAATCTTTATCCACATGAATTTTATTAGAGAATGAATCTGTCACGCTTTGATTGTGTCTGTTCATTTGAACACCATGGAGATGTAACACACATGGTACTCAAACGGCCCCTAGTCACGTGTTAAGCCAAAATAGACACAAGTTACCAAACGTAGCTCCAGAGTTCCTGCACGCTATGATCGTATTTTGCCACCAGTATACGATATTTATCACATAAATTGAGATACTTTGAATGGAGTCGTTTGATAGTATAGCCCTGCTTAACAACTTTCTGCAATAATATTCTGTGGCGTTGATTAAAATCGTTACAGTCTGCACATGATCTACCAAATGCTACCAGGCGAGATAAGCGATATGCAGGTCATTCTGGGATATCGCTTTCCAGAAATACAACTACAAGTATGTCAAAATTGTTATTGTCGACGGGAGAGAAAGTCCCGATTCTAATAATGGTTCTAATAAAGACATGATGTTCCATCTGGTCTATAATTAGTTTCCTTTAAATGCCATGAAGTTGGTATAAATCTTCACAGCGTCGTTATTGTAGGTATAATCCAGTGCTAAGAGATCGTCTATAATGCGTTTGGTGAAGGGGAAGGCACGGGCTTTGGAATGGTCATCTTTGGGGAATTTCTGTTTGGCGGTCGGCCGGACTACAAATGGTTGTATTAGATAACGTTTATACTTCGACTGAACTCCGTGAACATAGTATTGTATTCTCTAGGATAGAACTGGTTTCGAAATATGGCTTTGTTGCTTGGAAATCAAAATGTGCCCGTTAGACAAAGAGAAAAGTAAATATATAACATAGTCCATGCAGACGAGCTATTATAATTAAACACCACAATACCCATACATCAGACTTACCTGTCTACTCGTTGTTTTCTCCACACTCAAAGTTTAGAGAGTGAACGTCCAGGTATGATATTGCAATTTATATACTATACTGACACTCTCTCTCAGGTGCCATGGAGATAGAGTTTTATTTTCCCAAGGAAGAAACGCTCTATGGAAATTTCTTGATTTAACCAGCTAAATTATCCGAAATATCAAGTGGTAAAGCAGCCGAGATAGTTGACTGTTTGCCTCTTGAGCATCTCAATGTCACGCAATTTAAAGACATGCAATGGCAGTCGAACGCCCTTTGAAATATCTCTCGATCGATAACATGGGTGTAACTAGGATACACCAAGGGGAAATATCGCGATCTCTTATAATTTGATTGGCCATATCGGCTGGTTAAATTGATGCGCTCTCGAAGTACAGTAGGGCGCCGCGGCAGATCAGACGACGGTAAATCTTTTGAAGGCAGATCAGATGACGGTAAATGTTTTGAAAGGTAGTAATAAAAACAACTATCTACGCCTTTATGGATAAATATCAAATATATACTCGCTTTGGTGTCTAGTTCATATTTTTTCTGTCATCTATTTCATATTAAAGTTATTCTTATTTAAGGAACGATTCACAGTTTGAATCAGCAAGGCTCCCAAATTGTTTTCAACAAAGGCAAGCAGATTTTATATGATTTATCACAGAGTTCTAGAAAGAGGAAAAGAGGAATTACTAATTCACGATTTCCCATTAGCTGCACCGATGACTTCACACGGAACTGATGGTTTCAGCAGCTACTCTGCGGGCGTAATGTTCAGCCGTTCATCAAATTCATTCCTTAAACAATTTTCTTTCAGTATATGAGAGAAAATATATCTCAGAAGAAATAATATATGTTCGCTTGCCCAAAAGCACAAACTCCAAAAAAGGGCTGAAGAACGTTTCCTTACAACCATCGGTGGACATCAGCTTGATACCATTTAACCTGACACCTAGTGTTATACCAGTAAGCACAACCTGGACCATCAGATCAACCAACATTTGTAATAGACGACAACTGATATTTATGCACATCATTTTTCTGAACTGTAGTGATCGTGATACTCCCGGTAAGAAATAGTGATAGTATTATCGTGCCGATATCTTTAGGCAAAGTTTATATGGGATTATGTTGTATGTATTCACTTTTCTGTGGCGGTAAGACTCCGTTGGCCTATCCTATTCCCAGAGTTGTCCAGCTTACTCTTCCAAAGGGCCAGCGAACAAGCGGCCAGCGAGCTGTTGATATCAGTGTTTGACCTGGAAGCCAAAAAAGCAAAATTAAAAAGCAAACATATGACCCCCGCACATCACATTCAGTGCCGAGAATACGGTGGCTTCTCAGACGTAGCCTTGGTATCTCAGCCGCGCTTTTATTGCAGATGTTCATGTGAAGATTATGAAATAACTACACGGCCCCTAACACCGGTATAAGCGGATTTAGATTCGCTAGCTCGGGAGCTGTGATGACAGATCAGCTCATATAAATGTCACTGGTATGATAACGTTAGGAGCCACATAAAGACTTTCTTCGGTTCTACTGCACGTAAAGAATATGTTGATAGAATTTCTTGAATTTCTCTTTAATATTATGTATGTGGAATTCGGCAATACCATATACCAATAGCGTATAGGTATCCCAATGGGTACAAATTGTGCACCACTGTCGGCAGACCTGTAACTGTTCTGGTATGAAAACGCCTACATGAAAAAATCGCCTTAAGATAACCCACTGACAGCTCAAATAGAATTGGAGCGATATGCAACATGAGCGATATACAACAGGTCTGGCGAAAGGAACCCACTGACAGCTCAAATAGAATTGGAGCGATATGCAACATGAGCGATACACAACAGGTCTGGCGACTAAAAAGCAACCATATTCCTCTACAGGAAAGCACCCCTCGCCACCTTACATTCAGACTGGAGAATTCGGTGGATTCTCTGACGTAGCCTTAGCATCTTTTATTGCAGCTGTGGAGACTATGAAGTTTGTACACGGCCTCTAATACCGCCTTATACGGAATCAGATACGCTAGATCGGGAGCTGTGATGACATATCAGCTCAAACAACTCATCTGATGTTAATGGATGGGCATCGTGGACGTCTAATGGAGTAAACAACGTACAAAATATTCCCACATAATGCTCTATAAAACCTATACGAGTTACCGGGTTGGGATCATTCATCTCACATACATACACTGGGATCAGGCTGACAAATCACGACACTCGACAAAAGATGCCGTCATTATGCGGTCCAGCCCTGTTCCCTCAGATTGTCATTGATTTGCTTACTAAAATACTGATTAAAACAACGATTTAAATTACATGTGAAAACAGTTTCCCATATTAACTTGATTCTGGGGATGAAAATTTCCACTCTCGAGAAGAAAAAATACATCCCCGCCTCGCTTGGAGGTTCGGTTGGGATGTATTTTGCTTATCTTGAAGCCAGATTGGGACGTATTTTCCATGTTGAGGGTGGGAATTTTCATCTCCTGATCAAGTTAATATGGAATGTCCGTTGAGATGTATCTTGCTTCTCTCCAAGCGAGGTTAGGATGTATTTTCCTTGTCGATACTGGGAATTTTCGACTTCTGATCAAGTTAATATGAAATGCTTTTAGCACCATACAGTTGTTGCATAACTTAAACAACTTCACAAGTACATGCCAGTTTCATTCAATATTCAAAGTCGTCCATTAAAAAATGTCCGCGTCAATAATCCAAGCGCCTCGTTCGTATTACAGGCTTAGCACCGAATTAAAAACAATCATAATAAACATAAGCTAGTTCTCTGGATATTCAATATTTAGCTGTCGCATATAAGAGAATTTCCGCGTCAGTAATGGAACGACCAATTTCGTATGACAGTTAGCACCATATCTAAATATGTATGCAAAAAAAAAAAAAAAACACACAACACGGTTTCTTACAAGAAAGAAGCGGTCAACAGTTTTCAATAATAACAGCAAGACATGATGATGTTATTTACATACATTCTTAATTACTGACAGTTAATCTTTATCCACATGAATTTTATTAGAGAATGAATCTGTCACGCTTTGATTGTGTCTGTTCATTAGAACACCATGGAGATGTAACACACATGGTACTCAAACGGCCCCTAGTCACGTGTTAAGCCAAAATAGACACAAGTTACCAAACGTAGCTCCAGAGTTCCTGCACGCTATGATCGTATTTTGCCACCAGTATACGATATTTATCACATAAATTGAGATACTTTGAATGGAGTCGTTTGATAGTATAGCCCTGCTTAACAACTTTCTGCAATAATATTCTGTGGCGTTGATTAAAATCGTTACAGTCTGCACATGATCTACCAAATGCTACCAGGCGAGATAAGCGATATGCAGGTCATTCTGGGATATCGCTTTCCAGAAATACAACTACAAGTATGTCAAAATTGTTATTGTCGACGGGAGAGAAAGTCCCGATTCTAATAATGGTTCTAATAAAGACATGATGTTCCATCTGGTCTATAATTAGTTTCCTTTAAATGCCATGAAGTTGGTATAAATCTTCACAGCGTCGTTATTGTAGGTATAATCCAGTGCTAAGAGATCGTCTATAATGCGTTTGGTGAAGGGGAAGGCACGGGCTTTGGAATGGTCATCTTTGGGGAATTTCTGTTTGGCGATCGGCCGGACTACAAATGGTTGTATTAGATAACGTTTATACTTCGACTGAACTCCGTGAACATAGTATTGTATTCTCTAGGATAGAACTGGTTTCGAAATATGGCTTTGTTGCTTGGAAATCAAAATGTGCCCGTTAGACAAAGAGAAAAGTAAATATATAACATAGTCCATGCAGACGAGCTATTATAATTAAACACCACAATACCCATACATCAGACTTACCTGTCTACTCGTTGTTTTCTCCACACTCAAAGTTTAGAGAGTGAACGTCCAGGTATGATATTGCAATTTATATTCCATACTGACACTCTCTCTCAGGTGCCTTGGAGAAAGAGTTCTATTTTGCCAAAGAAGAGACGCTCCTTGGAATGTTCTTGCTCTAATCAGCCAAATTATCCGAAATATCAAGAGGTAAAGCAGCCGAGATTGATGCCTGTTTGCCTCTTGATCTTAATATCAAGCAGTCTAAGGACATGAAGTGGCAGTTGAACGCCCTTTGAAATATCTCTCAATCGATAACATGAGTCTAACGAGGATACGCCAAGGACAAATGCCGCGATCTCTTATAATTTGATTGGCCATATCGGCTGGTTAAATTGATGCGCTCTCGAAGTACAGTAGGGCGCCGAGGCAGATCAGACGACGGTAAATCTTTTGAAGGCAGATCAGATGACGGTAAATATTTTGAAAGCTAGTAATAAAAACAACTATCTACGCCTTTATATACTGGATTTGGTGTCTAGTTCAGATTTTTCTGTCATCTATTTCATAAGTTATTCTTATTTAAGAAACGATTAAAAGTTTTCAACAAAGCCAGGCAGATTTTATATGATTTATCACAGAGTGCTCGGAAGAGGAAAAGAGAAGTTACTAATTCACGATTTCTCATTAGCTGCTTCGATGACGTCACCAGGAACTGATGATTCCAGCAGCTACTCTTCGGGCGTGGTTCAGCGGTTCATCAAACTTATTCTTTGTACAAAATTTGTCCAGTATGTGAGAGAAAATTTACCTCATAAGAAATAATATATGTTGGCTTGCCCCAAAACACAAACTCGAGAAAAAAGGGATGAAGAACGTTTCCTTACAACCATCGGTCGCTATCAGCTTAATATAATTTATCTTGACACCTAGTGTTATATCAATAAGCACAATCCTTCCCTTGGACTAACAGATATTGAGGAGCACTTCAGAATGATTCCACGATTCAGTGTTTGGAACAAGTATCAACGAACCAAATTCTTTGTTTATTAGCAATCCTATTATAATTATTATTATTTTAAAGGCATACTAGAAGTTTGGAATCAGTATTAACGAACCAGCGTCTTGGTTTAATAGCTGGTGACGTACCGCTGAAGTTACTAACAGTGTATTCGACAAATTACTTCGTAACATCATGTTAAGCTATCCATAGTTATATCAGTGTGTAATAATTTAAACTTAGTATCAGGTTGGATGATTTTTAATGGTTCAGTTGCACATCACTGAGAGAACAAAGAAGAGCCTGTCTGTTCAATGACCCGTGACATCAGCTGACCCGCTACTGGGTTGTATAATTTCACTCTGCCCAATCTTTTAACTCTCGAGACTATTTGAACTGGTGTTAACCGGCATAATTTTATACATATGTACTATATTTCCCCAGCATTCAAGCATAATGACAGCGGATTTAATCGCTTACAAACACTAGAGCACAAGATGGGATAAGGATAGGTTACAAACACTAGAGCACTAGATGGGATAAGGATAGGTTACAAACACTAGAGCACTAGATGGGATAAGGATAGGTTACAAACACTAGAGCACTATAGATGGGATAAGGATAGGTTACAAACACTAGAGCACTAGATGTGATAAGGATAGGTTACAAACACTAGAGCACTAGATGGGATAAGGATAGGTTACAAACACTAGAGCACTAGATGGGATAAGGATAGGTTACAAACACTAGAGCACTAGATGGGATAAGGATAGGTTACAAACACTAGAGCACTAGATGTGATAAGGATAGGTTTCAGGAAGCCTGCAATAACTACATTGACACTAAAAATTTGCATAATTTATCACATACAGGAAATATTTACATAGCATTAGGGGTATGTAAATATTTCCTGTAAGTGATAATTTATGCAATTGTTTTTTTTTTTCAAAGAAACATTACAGCAATTGCCCCTTCATTTGGTTCAAGTGAAAATGGGAAAATAGAATAAGCTAAAAACTGTTCTTCGTCATTATTACTTCATGGTGAAGTCATGACGACATGAAATGAAAATTTTAATATATGTTTCACTAAAAGATGGCATGAAGTTAAAGCTTGGCACCGTCATGACTCTTCAGCACTCCAGCCATAATGGAAATATCGAAAGGACCATACCCTACTCATCATCCATAGTCATGTCTCGTCTATCAAATTCGTGTCATGACGGAGGTCATATAAGCCATAACGATTACAAACTGGTTGATTTGGAAACATTCCGGAGCGCATTCGTGACCTCATGACCTCTATGCTCATATTTCAGAGGATTAGGCACAAGGTAATATAAGTTATACCAGTGTCTTGCGTTGGTATACAGGCTGATATTTCGTCGACCCGTGACGCCTTCGGGCTCGTGAAAATATTTATCTCCGAGACGAAATATCAGCCTGTATACCAACGCAAAACACTGGTATAACGAATTTATCACATTGAAGAGCTATTTTCCTGGTTGGTTTAACATATCACCAACTCGAAAGAAAAACAGGCATATAACTCAACGTTGAATAACGTACGGTAAAGACATCGTGAGTCGGACATGCAAAGTGCTTCGATCTCTTTTCGATCTCTTCCGCGATGAACAATAAACTGGATGAAATACTTAGCTGACATTCTGACGTTCCTGTTTATGTGGCATATAAAGCTTTGGATGATAATTTATTTCTCATCTTCATCCGCAAATACGCAATTTGCATCGCACAACTTGTTCCATTGGCGGAACTCGCCCATACAAACTCGCGCAGACAAATTCGCCTGAAACAGGCTTTGTCTGCAGGTGTTGCACGCGCGTCCTTGACTGCGTTGGTATATGAGCACGCGCGACCTTGACAGCATTGGTATACGAGAATTCTGAATTGGTATACCAACGGTGGATAACGAAGAATTGCAATACGGTCTAATGCACTATGGTAATTAACCAATCAAAACCCTACAATTTACTCTGAAATGTGATAATGTGTTGTATATTTCATTCCCTCTGCTTGTTTTGAATTCACATGTTTCGTATCCGCCGTTGTTTTGACTCAGGGACTTCAAAGAGTTCATCATCCAGCTTTTCTCCGTATAAGCTCGGCCTACGACGAAATATACCGAGGTCCCTCGAAGGTTGTGCATCACCATCAAAATGCCAGCCGTTCATTGGTTGTTATTTTAAACTGACAGTTCCAGTAATAACTGCATGTACAGCCCTAATCTGCCTGCAGGGCCTGGTACGGAATGTACGGAGTATACAGACCTGCATTATGGAGGATGATCCTTCCCAGAAACTTACAGAATACAGACAGGCAGGTTTAAGAAAATCCACTACAACAGTCATTGCGATACCGATGTACGACGACTGCCCCACATGGATCTCATGTGAATTCAATTATCTCTTAAAAATATGAACCAAATCTGTCAAATCAAGTTTTACCAGCAAAATTGGAATAAACAAACTGAAAAAAAGATAAATTTAAAAATAAATTATTATCCACGTTATGACGTAACTGTGACGTAGTACTATACTCAATTCAAATTGGTTTCGGCAGACGAGGGCCTAACTATGCGGGGTGCGAACAATTTTAGCTCTCTACAGCAACAGGAATACTACACCCTAAGCTCAGAAGGTGTAAAAAAGGTGCAAAAAAGGTGTAAATCGAACGTTTACACCTTCTGGGTTCATGTTTACACCCTTAGGGGGTGTAAATAAGGTGTAGAAAAGGTGCAAATGTATGAAGATTGATTCCAACCCTGATTTTACATCCGTAAAGGTGTAAATGTATTGAAAGGTGTTAAAAAGGTGTAAATACTTAATTTTCCATACACATTTGGAACTTAATTTCTGTGTTGAGGAAATGTATTTCCTTGTCATGCTTACGGTAAACCATCAAAATTTTCAAGCACCCCAACTTTCTACACAAAATTAAATCAATGGATCTAACAATTTGACCAGTCTCTCTAACATTTGAGCAAAAATTCCAACGGAAATATTATAGAAGTTATCAGATCAATATCTACAGTGCTGATAACTGCTTAGCTATCAGATAAAGTGATTTTCAACTTCATTTCAATGGGGGATTTGCACAATAAGCAGTGAATACAACGGAAACTGTACAAATTATAGGCTTTGATTGATCCACTGAGACAGGAAGGTGTGAAACAGACTAAACGGTTCGAAGTGATAATCATGACAGCTTGTTGTGCATGTTACCCATTAACAATTGTGCGATTATCGTCACAAATTATTACTCGATGAAGTAAGGGTTACCATCCTGTCCGGAAACGACCCCTTTTAACACACCATAATCATAATCCGCAAACTGCCTTTATCTCGTATCTCTTTGACGCTAAACTATACATATCGGTGATGATTCTATTGCTCAATTAGTTTTTGAGTTTATTCTGCCAATGCCTAACAATATGCATCGCTTCTATTGTTCATGAATTTGTAAATAAGCATGGCTTCGCTTCCCATGCTGTCCACCATTTCCAATATAAGCCGACGCGATATTACTTCAAAACAAACTTCCATTACGATAAATTGCGCACAGCCGGTTTTTTCACGTCGCTCGTTCTATGCATCAAAGTGGACTTTTTGCGAGATGGCGACTTGCCTGCTGTTGATCGGTGAGAACCGAAAGAATATCGCTTTACCTTTTGCAACTCCCAGCCTGCCGGACCTTAAAGATCACATTTCACAGAATGCTACCTTAGCTGATCTAATTGGCATTAACGACGTCACCTTCCAGGTAAATATGCCATTTTTTAAATATTTGTACAATATAATTGCCCCTGTGAACCCAGGTCGGAGCAGGGAGATACATGTAAACAGGTATGTATTTAGAGGGTGAAGAAAATGTTACATCTTACAGACAATTTATACCGGAGAATATATTTTTTATACTGTCGGAACCAGTGATCGAAACATAGTTTCAACTGTGCTAAAATTGTGACTCGATTGAGTATTTTCTTTTGCTCACGGTATTTCATTCAACTTCTGCCAACAGAACAGAACAAGCTCGAAACTTTGTCGAAAAAATACGGTGCTATGATAACATACACTTTTGCAAAATTTGATTAATATAATCTGCTCAGACAGATTGTTTGACCCAATCAACTTAGTGACGCTTAAAAATATAGAAATTCTATTTAAATGTCATCAATAGAAGGCCCCAAAATGAGATAGAAACGAGTCAGAACTGGTTAGCCTGGTGCCCCGATTATGTAGGTGCTTGTTACCTATACCATTGTGTTCGGGAACCAGGTTATAAATGATACTAGTCAATGCGCATGCGTACAAGGATCACGTGGGAGAAAATGGAGGGCGGTTTGATTTTCTTCGGGAAAGGTTTGTTTCAAACTTTGCGAAATCGTGTCGATTTAGCCCACTATAGTCGCACATATTTGTTAGTATTATCTTCATTAGATAGGAGTGCAACTACCTCGAACACGTCACTGTTGAAAATGTGCTCCAAAATGCTCAGCTCTCTTAAAAAGTGGGACTGGGAGTTCATTTGCCTGAATGCGAATCCAACATGGCGGCATAAATTTGTTCAGTGATAGCTTTGCTCAGTTTAATGCAGTATACTTATAGTGAATTTTAGTACACAGTGTAATAGGAATAGTTAATAACGCCCAGTGGAACACTTGGATCACCATGGAACGATATGCTTGGGATATTTTGAGGTACTATTTACCCTTACTATTTACACATATAATTTTATTAATATGAAACCAGAATTATATGATGTTTAAAACAACAGTGTTCAAAACCTTACATATATATATATATATGTACCGCTATATATACGGACCTGACCAGACCGGTACTCCCTGGGACGGCCCTGGTGGGACTCCTATACATAATACGAGGGATAATAGGGCTCATGTCATCACACAGTTTGATATCTGACCCGCGGGGCCGATTTGTCGGGGCCAGATGAGATAATAGCGGAACGTAAGCTTGGATATTTTTCGGAAATGCCTCTGGGAGTTCGGTAGCTCCGCCTCTCGGATCATGAGCTTTGATATCCCCTGAAGAAACCCCGGGGAGACAACTCCTTTACTGTTACGGACAAGGCTTGTGTTTTGGTAGTGATTAACTATTGATTTTACGGACACTTGGGGAAAATACAATACAGTAATACAGTCGGCACTGGACAGACAGCCCATATCAGACGAATGATTTAATGAAGTTACCGACGAGAAATATATTTCAATCTTTTAGAAATATTATCAATGTATTATGTATGTATTATTGTGTTATTGTGTCCATCGCAAAAAGAATGTGAAAATTACTTCACTTGTCCATTTTCTATTTAATTGTTCGGTCGCGAACAGTCTCCGTCTGGGTCTGACTACGGGGAGTAGTCGTATATATTTATTAACAACGCCGAAATAACCGGACCCTGGCGAGGCTAGACGATCGACCGTGCGCCTTTATAATCCGTTTAGCCTAATTCAGTCCACCGTTTACAGCAGGCATAATATATAGTGGTCTGACCAGCGCCGTTCCCCTGAGGTCCGGACCGCCACAGGACGGGTAAGCTTTTGAATACGTATCCCGATATGTCCAAATTCAAGATATTACAGCATACGACAACGGACGGAGCATTTCACAATGTTCCAGAGCGTACTGATAAGGTATCAATGATTCGTGGTCTCCTGTGATGGCTACCCCGTCTTTGATATTCTTAGTCTTATAATTATTATTCACTTCTGGTTTTTTAGCTACACTGTGATCAATCGTTTCAGTTCAATGAATATGTGGATACATGTATATTTAACTTACCCTGTTTCTATGCAGACTACGCAGGATATAGCCAGTTACTTATGTGCATCCTTAAGCCGCAGTTGAAAAATTTATATTTTTCCCCATTTTAGGAAAGCACAGACTCTGGTCCAAGTGACACTGTGGAAATGCATTCTCAACTTGAACAATCAACTGTGTAAGTCAACTTTCATACAGTCTGATTACCGTAGTTTTGTTTCTTTTCCAAAGAATGTAAACTTGATTCAGTTACATGGGCTGGGCTCGACTACTGTGTTGGGATTGACATTTCAAAACATAAATTTACTCTTTGTTTCTGTGTATATTTCCAGTTAATAAAAATGGAACTTTAATGCATAAGGTGATAAGTATCATTTACATTGTGAGATTGACATTTCAAAACATAAATTTACTATTTGTTTCTGTGTATATTTCCAGTTAATAAAAATGGAACTTCAATGTATAAGACGATAAGTATCATTTACATTGTGGAAAGTTTATCAGTTGTGGTTCTTACTGGTTGTAGGATTGGACCCAGCAGCAGTACACCTACTCTTGGTCAAGAGCCATTGAACTTTGCTCTGCCAGCCTTTGATACAGACGTCACCCAGACACTCGAAAAGCAAACAGACCCTTCCACAGCTCAGAGGCGGAGAATTATTGATGGCCTTTTCCAGGCGCCTCCACTCAAAGTTTCTCAAATTTGGCGATACATATCGCATGCTGATAGCAAAATACGAACGTAGCGTGCAAGATCTATGGCGCTACGTTTCGTAACTTGTGTCTAATTCCGCTTAACCCGGGGCTAGGGGCCGTATGAGCCCATGTACTTCAAGATCCTCATGGTACTCATATGAACAGTCACAATCAAAGCGTGACTGAGGTACATCATTTTTAGATGACGACTCTATAACGAATATTATGGATTAAGAATACTGATCAGCGATACGGATTTGATATTTTGGAACATCATGATGTCTTGCCGGCATCATTGAAAATTGTTGACCGCTTCTCTCTTGCAGGAAACAAGCCTATGTTTATGTATACTTTTGTCTTTTTGAATTTGGTGCTAATATTGTTATATGGAAATGGAATAGGTCTTTGGATTATGGACGCGGATATTCTCTAATGGACGACGGCTGGATTATGAATGACGGACTAGACGCTTGTAATTGATAAAGAGTTCCTTGGAAGCATGAAGAAATACATGTCAGCAGTGTTCAACATATTGGCATCAAAACAAAAACAGGAGGAGTTAAAGACGCTGAAGGAAAATCCGTCATTGAAAGAAGATGATAAAAAGTGTGAGTATTTTGCAAACCTCCAAAAATGCAATAATCTATTGATCGGCATGATTTTCACTTGGATGGGCAGGACACAATGCAGATTAAGTTTGACATGAATTATTTGGAAGGTATATAGATTTTGAATCGACCAACCAGTTCGTAGATGTTGGAATATTGGACATGCAATTGTTTGCCAAATAAAAATATCACTTTCCTACACATTTTATCCCTGAATGGGTTGTTTATTGTAATTTAAATCAAAGGGAGATAATTAGCTGAAACTGCCTTCTTTCAACCATTGAAAGCAAAACAAAATGATGGGGGCGGGGGGGCTGGATGGAGCTGTCAAGATGTATTTTTCATCATTTCATTTAATATGGATTCTTTTTCTCATACAGATCAACTGGCCATTGCTGTGGTGCCAGTCATTGTGGACCATTTCAAAGAAGACCTAACCATGCTGATCCAAAAAGAAGTAAGTGAATAATTCTTCACGAGTGTAATCGATATAGTTCCTGATGCTGATCACATAGATCTAACATACAACGTCAATGAGTATACAAGTAAAAACTTTAGGGCATTGAAGGCGGAAACTGCATTTCTTCTCTTTTCCCCTATATTACGTGTATGTAAATATATAACTTAGTAATGAGCGATGGTGGGTTGAATTGGAATTTGGCCTGGTTTGATATTTTTTGAGCCTGTCTAGCGTACAAACTGACACCTACCTGTACACAATATGATTTATTACTACATCCGCAGGCAGAATAAAAGGTTTTTGGACATTCAACGTATAATTCAGAAGACTCAATGGTCATGATGGCAAAAGATTATGATTGAAGAATACTATCAATCCCATATGCTTATATATCTTTTATGTTACTTTCAGGTAACTCCTGCTGTTATGACACCAATTATTGTCCACCAGGGTTCCAATATGGAGACCGCGGATACCATCTCTGTCTATGTGGAGAAGCAGAAGCTTTTGGACACGACGGATCTCCTGCTGGGATTGAAATGCCTGCTCGTCGCATATTGGTTTTTCAATATACGCTACAACGAGAAAGTTAACAACTCCTTGACATAACTCGAACTGCTTTTTCTGAAGTTGTCCTAAACAAGGCCATGACCTACCGTTATCAGGACGGTGACAAAGTTACAGAAGCAGTAAGAGCTACTTCTCACTTACAGAAAAACATTCTTGAACCATGACGCTGTATCATATTTATGTAAGGGTTTCATTAACTTTTCAAGTTGGTGACAATTCACCAAAGTAGCAGGCTAGTATTATGGCATTTAACATTGAGTAATACAGACAACTAAGCAAAGTAGGTGGCTGCTCTGTTGAAAGTAGTCCCAAAAATTGTCGCCTTCTAATAAAACCCCTGTTATGAACATTCGGACACATATTAATGTGTATATTTTACCGCTTGTCCCCCCCCCTCAACTCCCAATCAAGTGTCATTGCCATTTTTGTTACCTGTTATACCCTACTCTCTGAGAGTTTTTGATTTTCGGTCTCAGAGGCCAGCGCACCCCAGCAGGTTATGTACAAAAGCATTCCATGACAGTTATCCTCACTCCCCCCCCCCCAACAACAACTCCCCCACCCAGTGTCATTGCCATTTTTGTTACCTGTAATACCCTACTCTCAGAGTTTTCGATTTTCGGTCTCCGGCTAGGCATCCCAGAAGATTATGTACAACTCTTCCCTCCCCCTCCCCAACTCTCCCATCCAGTGTCATTGCCATTTTTGTTACCTGATACGCCCTACTCTCTGAGAGTTTTCAACTCTCGTTCTCAGAGGCTAGGCACCCCAGAGGGTCATCTACAAAAGTATTCCCACAAAAGTATTCCACGGGCAAAGATCTGCTTCATGGTCGGTACCTGAATTGGAGTGCTTGTATATTTAAGTCTCTGTGCTTTGAGGGTTAAGATTCATCTGTATATATTATAGCTGTTTGATGTCTGTACTATGGGATGAGGTGAGGAGGGGGGGGGGGTGTCGCTGTCATATGCAACAGGACATGCTGAATTTGGGTTGGGTTGCTTGTGAACTTTGTGCTTTAAATTGTTTGAACTTTGTGCTTTAGTGGGCGGGGGTAAAGACTTGTGTGTATATAAATAGTTGCACGATATCTGTAGGCATAAATGACATGAACATAACGTGCTCAATTTAGGTTGGGTTGGGATGCTTGTATTTTTAATCGTTTGAACTTTGTGCTTCCAGGGAATGATATCAGGGAGGGCTAACATGAAACGACCAATGTAAATGTGCTTTTTGTGATTTCCTTAATAAAATATATCATACATATATTTTGTGTTAATGTTCTTATTGTGTACCTCAACCAAGAGCCATTACTGGGGGGTACGAACACCACTAATTATCACTAAAAAGGTGTAATTAAAATTCTCACGAAATGGGTGTGTTTTAACACCCCTGGAAGATGGAATCGCCTCCAGAAGGTGTAAATAGACACCCAAGAGGGTGTAATTTCGGTCAAAAGGTGTAAATTAACACCAATGAAAGGTGTAATTCTTACTAATCAGGGGTGGTTTAACACCCCTGGAAGATGGAATGATCACCAGAAGGTGAATTTTAGCACCCCTAGATGATCCAAATTTGCCTAAAAGGTGTGAATGAACACCCAAAGAAGGTGTAATTCTGTTGAAAAGGTGTAAATTAACACCACTGAAAGGTTTAGTTGTGGTCAAAAGGTGTAAATAAACACCCATGGGATGCTGGGTTCCCCCCAAAATATGCTTATAAATTTGTCTGGAAAGTGCAAATTTTATTCAGAAGGTGTGAATGAACACCCATGGAAGGTGTAATGTGAGCAAAAAAGGTGTAACTTAACACCTTTTCGAGAAGGTGTAAATTTACACCTTTCGGAGAGGGTGTTAACTCACACCCAAAAGGGTGTTAGCCCTGGGACAAGCCATTTACACCCCGTAGAGGTGTAATTTACACCTTCTGGGCTAAGTGTGTACCGCAATTTGATTCATGTAAAGGGAGAGTTCAAAAAGTGTGTTATAACTACCATTAAGCTGATCTGCAACTGTTGTCACATATGGGTAATATATACATACACACACATCTCAAATAGCATTAACCAAATTTGATACGTCACTTCGGGTCTTGGCCAATGAACTTCTGGTATTCATATATTGGGACATTTCACTAAAAAGTACTTATTTGAACTTTTTGGTGCTATATGACGTGGAATTGTATTATTTGGTGGACAAGGGATGCAAAAGAAATAAAAATGGGATATTTTTGGATGGGATATACATCAGAACAGTGTAAAAAAGTGTTTTCAGGTGATACAAGATGGAACGCGCTATTGAGCTATTATTTCAACCATAGCTCGGTCGAAAATTAATTTCTTGTTCCGTTGACAAAATAACTTAAACATCAACCGGCATCATGCATATGAACGTACATGTTATTTTCCACGATCGGAATTGTCCCAAGAGGGATAGTCGGTGCTCAGTGCCCCCAACAGACTCACTGGCGCTGTGAAGGTGAACGTTGTTCTGATTAGTGGTTGTCCGTCGGACAACCGTTACTGGGACAGATTGTCCATGGACAACATATACTGGTGTGAGTTGTCTAGAGACACCTGATACTGGTTTAGGTTGTCCATGGACAACTATATTCCGGGATACGTTGTCCGACGATAGAAGTGGTTGTCCAGGTTTTATCGCGATTATAACTAAGTTAACTAATCCTGACGATGGAGAGTTGGGGAATTCGACGCCCTATATATTTTCGTTATCTCTTCGGGTAGCGGGCTGAAACTTTCCATACCATATATTTGAGTCAAACTCTATAACGCAATGCAAAATAATTCAAGATGGCCGCCATCATGACGTCACAGTGTCGTTATCTTTTCGGAGGCATTTTTCGATTTTTTTAATATGTTAGAAAATAATTAGTTTTAGCAAAATAAGTAACTTTTGTGATCTTTTAGACAAGAAAAATACGAAAAAATGAACAGAAATGACTGAAAACACAATTTTCTGGGGATACTTCGTGACCGTCATTTTCCCATGATCCTTTGCTCATGAAATTATGCAAGTAGACTCAAAGTGACGGCAAAAACGATTCTCGGGAAAGTCAGAAAGTTCAGCTCGCTTGTTCTCTTCGTATTCACCCGACTAAACAGTTTTATTACCTATTGGTATAAGGAGCTGAAAGTGCGGACACTATATATGAAACAATCTCTTTGATTACGTCACAATGACGCATCTGAATGTTTGGGCCGAATTTTTCAATCAGATTTTTTTCAATTTAGGTTTGGTTTAAACTTATTGATTGGGATTGGGGTCATGCAATATTCAAGCAAAAATTCTGTTTGGCACTTTCAAACAGAACATTACAATAATTCATAAGAAAGACGACTGAAACACAATGTCCTGTCAAACCTTATATGGTCGCCATTTTCAATAGACCTATGATTGTCTGACATGAGGGTCGCTATACCGCCCCACCCCGGCCTAGTGGGGCTAACCCTACCGGGGGGACCATTATGGCCCCTGTACCAAACTTTCTATCCTCTATCCGGAACGACAAATACTTGAGAGCGGACACTCCGTGACTTTGTAGCTTATCATATTGGGGTCATTTTAAGTCTATTTGCATGACCCCGCGATCAAAGATTAATTATTAAATTCAAAATGGCGGCCATTTGGGTATCAGAAGTGACGTTTTCTTCATTTTCCTTCAAAATCTTTGCTTTTCTTCAAGGAAAAGTGGGAAAAACTTTGATTTCACATCAGTCTACTAACTTATCAGTGTTTGTGAAGAAATGACATACAAAAATGCCGTCACTGTGACGTCATCACAGCAGCCATTTTGGACTTTTACTACATTTTCTGATAGAAAAATCTCGACAGATAAAAACTAGGGATATGTAAACGGACACGTGCAAATGTGTATATGGGTATAAACTAGTATTGTGAAAACGTTATTTAGCCCTATAGTCTGTCCATTTTAATTAGTCGTCTACTTTGGAGCTTGTCAATAATCAGCAGTTAACTTTGTATACATTTTCTTTTTTGCATCGTGTAGAACAAACAGAACTCTACAAAATGACTACCATTTCTCCGTGATATCGATAATATTTCGCGCTTGAAATAACTTTTTAATTCTCTCCATATAAAACTTCAGTGCAGTTGTTTCATGTACCGGGACTCAATTACATAGGGAGACGCCATAATGTATTCGTGTTGTCTAGTACAAAGGTCAGCAATGCCGTGTACGGTCATAGAGGTGTGCGCGGTTTATCATTTGGCAATTTTCACTGGGCATGGGATATAAGCGACACTCCCACGGACCGCCTAGTATTACCGTATTCGGCATCAATGACATTTGTGCTAGTGAGCATGAATACATTATTACGTCTCTCTATGGAATTGAGGCCCGGTACAAAAACAACTGTACTGGCGTTTTATATGGAGAGAATGAAAAAGTTAGTTCAAGCGTGATATATAATCGATATCGCAGAGAAATGGTAGTAATTTTGAAGAGTTCAGTTTGTTATACAGGCTACAAAAAAGAAAAATGTTACAGGGTTAACTATTGATTTTTGACAACCTCCAAAGTAGACGACTAATTAAAATGGACAGACTTTAGTCCCCAAATCCTAACTTCACCCTCTCAGATTTGATTCCATTGACGTAATCATATATAGATGCCGAGTATTATAGGTAAATTCTAAATCGCGGTCATGAGGGCCCTCTGCAAGTGGCATTTTAATTTTTTTTGAATTGTCTAATTTTTTTTTTCGATTAAAGGAATTATATGTATCATATTTATTAATTTTCGACAGAATAACGGTGAAATTAATCATAATGATAATTGGCTAAATAGATTTAAACTACCTTCAGTCACTGTGACGCCATCAGAGTGGCCATTGTTAATATTATTGCATTATCTTCTCCAATTCCACCTCCTAACCGAAATGGTTAAACATATGGGGAGTCCAGTATACTAAAAAGATAGTGCCACGGAACTGTAGCTCATCTGGCTGTAACTGGAGAGAGTAACTGTAAGAAATTTTTACTAAAGAACTGCAATAGATGAGTTTCTAACTTGTGTTGTCCCCCCTTAACACTGAATGATCCATGCAGAAATTTCCTGAGATTTCATGATAACAAAGTTTCATGGGAAATTCAAGATGCGGCCATATTGGATTTTTCTCGAAATGGACCAAAAAAGGTACCGTATCTTTCACAACTGGACCACGAGGGGAACCCGTGTACCCAATTTGTACTTGTACCCAAGATCCACGCAGTAATTCCATGAGAATTCACGATAACAAAATTGTATGGGGAAATTCAAGATGGCCGTCTGGTAGCCATATTGGAATTTTGAATCAGGCCACAAAAGGTATCTTGCACAACTAGACCCCAAGGGGAACCTGTATACCAAATTTGAGAAAGATCCATGCAGTAGTTCCTGAGAAATCGTGATAAAGTTTCATGAGAAAATCCAAGATGGCCACCTAGTGGCCATATTGGATTTTCGAATCGGACCAAAAAACGTATCTTGCACAACTAGAACCCAAGGGGAACCCTTGTATCAAATTTGAGAAAGATCCATGCAGTACTTTCTGAGAAATCACGATAACAATGTTTCATGGGGAAATCCAAGATGGCCGCCTGGTGGCCATATTGGATTTTCGAATCAGATCACAAAAGATATCTTGCACAGCTAGACCCAAAGGGAACCTGTGTACCAAATTTAAGAAAGCTCCATGCAGTACTTCCAGCGAAATCACGATAACAAAATTTCATAGGGAAATCCAAGATGGCCGCCTGGTGGCCATATTGGATGTTCGAATCAGAGCAGAAAAGGTATCTTGCACAACGAGACCCCAATGGGAATCTTTGTACCAAATTTGAGAAAGATCCATGCAGTACTTTCTGAGAAATCACGATAACAATGTTTCATGGGGAAATCCAAGATGGCCGCCTGCAGGCCATACTGGATTTTCGAATCAGATCACAAAAGATATCTTGCACAACTAGACCCCAAGGGGAACCTGTGTATCAAATTTGAGAAAGCTCCATGCAGTACTTCCTGAGAAATCACGATAACAAAATTTCATAGGGAAATCCAAGATGGGCGCCTGGTGGCCATATTGGATGTTCGAATCAGGGCAGAAAAGGTATATTGCACAACGAGACCCCAAGGAAATCCTGTGTACCAAATTTGAGAAAGATCCACGCTGTAGTTCCCGAGAAATCGCGATAAAGTTACATGGGGAAATCCAAGATGGCCACCTAGTGGCCATATTGGATTCTCGAATCGGACCGAAAAAGGTACCTTGTACAACTAGACCCCCAAGGGAAACCTGTGTACCAAATTTGAGGAAGATCCATGCAGTAGTTCCTGAGAAATCGCGATAAAGTTACATGGGGAAATCCAAGATGGGCACCTAGTGGCCATATTGGATTCTCGAATCGGACCGAAAAAGGTATCTTGTACAACTAAACCCCCAAGGGAAACCTGTGTACCAAATTTGAGAAAGATCCATGTAGTACTTTCTGAGAAATCACGATAACAATATTTCATGGAAAAATCCAAGATGGCCGCCTGGTGGCCATATTCGACATTCAAATCGAAGCAGAAAAGGTATCTTGCACAAGTAGACCCCAAGGGGAACCTGCATACCAAATTTGAAAAAGATCCATGCAGTGGTTCCTGAGTAATCGCGATAAAGTTTCATGGGGAAATCCAAGATGGCCACCTAGTGGCCATATTGGATTTTCGAATCGGACCGAAAAGGTATCTTGTACAATCAGATCCCAAGGGGAACCTGTGTACCAAATTTGAGAAAGATCCATGCAGTACTTCCTGAGAAATCACGATAATGTTTCATGGGGAAATCCAAGATGGCTGCCTGGTGGCCATATTGGATTTTCGAATCGAAGCAGAAAAGGTATCTTGCACAACTAGGCCCCAAGGAGAACATGTGTACCAAATTTGAGAAAGATTCATGCAGTAGTTCCTGAGAAATCGTGATAACAATGTTTCATCGGGAAATCCAAGATGGCCGCCTGGTGGGGTGGCCATATTGGATTTTTTTTTACTAAAATGCACATGTTGTACAACTAGACCCAAAGGGGAACCGGTGTACCAAATTTGAGAAAGATCCATGAAGTAGTTACCGAAAAATAATGATGACAAGATTTCACTGGCAAATTCAAGCTGGCCGCCATGGCAGCCATATTTAAAATCATATCGACACGGCATGAACAAATTCTGGTGTACTCATTGGGGGGAACATGCATGCCAAGTTTCAGCCTGATCAGCCAAGCGGTTTCAGAGAAGAAGGTGTTTACGCACGGCGGACGACGGACGACGCACGACGGACAACCAGGCCATGACATTAGCCCATCTGACCTTCGACCCAGATGAGCTAAAAAGTCATCGTTTCTGATTTCCTTCTTAAAGGCTAAATATTTCTTGCAAAAAGTGGCGTTTGGCTACGCCTAGAAATAAAATGATATGAGGTGAGTAGATGTGTCGGGGGGGGGGGGGTACGGCATTCCCACCCCGGCAGATATGAACACCAAAGTTCGAGTGACTTCGTTACTTGACAGTTCTGATGTTTCAGTACGTTAAATTAATGTGGGAGCAAGCAGATTCGGATTTAACACCTGCAATACAAAATTCCGCACATCTATAACTCCAGTGTCTATTTCAAAATCAGAATTGTTTTAGTTAGCCTTCACCTTATTATGCAGGCCTTCGTCGATTATTTAAAGAACGAAATATGTTGTTGTATACAAAAAATGTACATCAGTTCAGCAAATACACTGTTGATTGTCATCGGGAGAAAGCGACGAATAATACGTCAAATATATTTGCAAAATATAACTAAACAGTAAGATAATTAAAATATATGTAACAAAAATATAACATCAAAATATAATGTCCACCTGCCGTCATAAATCCACAAATAATGCATAAAAAAGTTAAAATGGAAAGTATGATAATGTATCGTATTAAAATACAATGTGGCGCAGATGGGATTCGAACCAACAACATACTGGCAACCCGCTCCTCCACATTACCGCGCCTCTTTCCTCTGGACTACTTGGGAAAGCTGCCGAGCTACTGAAAATTTTTCACCTTTATATCGTGACCTAGATTGTCTGATAATACGATGGACAGCACGTCATGAGGGACAACTAATATTGCCACTGTTGTAATAAGACAGTTGTCCCCCATGAATACATGTAGTTGTCCGGGGGCAAATGTAATGTATAATGCATCACAACATGTACAAGAGTAATATGTATCGGTGGACAACTGATACCTGAAATTGGGGGGACACCCAGTTTCAGTCAGGACAACCACTATCAGGTACAGGTTGTCCGGACAACCTGTATTGTGGGACAACCATTATTGCTACAGCGCTCTGGACCGATCAAAGTTTTGTTCAACTTGGAAGCTATATCAAACCTGCTTGCAGTTCTACCTTTTTGTTTGTGTTTCCTTCTTTCTTTCTTCTTCTTCTTTTTTTTCTCTCTCTCTTTCGTATTTTTTTGCGCAAAAGTGGTACGTACCTGCCGTACCGCTTTCGACGCCCTTGGGTATGTTCTTGATCAAATATAAGCAGATTATATATGCAAGTGTCAGCAGAAGGAGGTTATCCACAGCAGTTTGTATTCATTTGTGTACCTGCCCTGCATACTTTGAAGCGAAAACGTGCAAAATTCTAGCTAAAGATACTGAGTCTATTATTCACTCATGGACAGTTTATTATTTTATGAGTGTTCAGGTGTGTATCTGCTGTTACTTCCTCCGAGGTATCACTGCAGACAGCGGAGTATTTGTCTCTGTCCCTTGTTTCTATGGTAAGTGTGGGGCTCAACAGTAATTTTACTGGCTTGGCCTGATTTCCCCTCGTTTCAGGCAGAGCTCCGTCGGGCAACTTTTTTTAGCGGGCATACAGAAGTATAACATTGGAACTGAATGAATATTTCTTCTACGGTTTGTGGCTAGTTCACACATAATACAGGAAAATGTCATCTGTAAGCATTTTTCTGTGAATTATAAGCGTTTAACGGTAGGCCTACTTTCACTGTACAGCCGGCGTGAAATACAAGAATACAATGATCCCATGCTCATGAAATTAATTATCTCTTATACTTGATTACAGGCAATATACACGTAAAAGCTATTTTAGATAATATTTTAGATGGATAAATACCGAAATAATATAAAACGGGGGGAAAAGATCACAATCTAAGTGACAGAAATGAGTTTCGAACCCACAAAGATGAAAAACTGGGCTCAACGCTGCGTATAACCTACTTAGCTAACAAATATCCATGACAATGTATCCCTACTTAGTAAACACATTTGTATCAACAAGGCGACCATTAAAATAATTTCTAATTTCATTTTTTAGTGGTCAAGGCAAATCAGAAACAAAATATATTGATGGATTAAACTGTATGGAATGGAAAGATAAATTGAGTGAATTGATTTTTATTTTGTTTCTTGGCTGCCTATTACACAGAACCCTATCCAAAAGGGCGTAAAATACGTTCAATTCATTGAAAATGAGCTTTTGACGCGTTTTTAACTTTCAATTCGATCCATGCTCGCAACAAAATAATCTCGTTTTCTTTAATATTGGAACTTAAGAATGTGTACTCTGGAGTTTTGCTCCAAAAATAACACTTCCATAGCATTTTTACAGAGGGCCTGTGGGCCGATAGCCAGAAGAAGTATAATATAATATTGATATTTTACGTACAATACTTAAAATGTTGCAACGTGCCCGTCTCCCCTCCCATATATTAAAATGACCCACCTGAATATCTGTTGAAACCTCGAAGGCGCGAGATCGCTTATTCACAGCAAACATTGTCTTTTAACCTGCAGATGACCCAATCTGTAGAAATTTCTACTATAAAACCTGACTCAAGCTGACACTATGGACTACGTCATTAAACATCTCTCTTGCTGTTCAGTGACCTTGACCGTTGACCTTTTGACCTCTCGCATCCACTCACAAAAATGTGATTTTCTATGCTTTTTCTTATTTTCTCATTACCAGTAGCCTTGACATTGAATTCTAGATCTCAATGTGATTTTTTTTTATATAAGCGCAATATATTCCTGAATATCCACATCATTTGACTGCAGTAATAGCACATATAACGTTTCCAATAATTTCTTGTTTGAGAGAGGGGGGGGGGGGACGTTGACTGACTGTATGAAATTATTCTCGGATACATCGTCTTTCCCTCATGTATTCACTCGCAAAGATTTGACCTACAGGCATTCATTTTGGTAATGGACATCTGCGTGACGCAATAGTTATCCTGGGGGAGATTCGAGAGGAATCGATAATTTTTTTGAAAAGTTGAGGAACTAAATAAACGAAAGTCGGGGAGACAAGAAGTAGATGAAGGAGAAAGTCCATTTCGTAGGACTTCATATGTGACGTAGCCAGCAATATGTGACGTAGTTCAAACATAGGACAAACTAACCCACCATCTCTAATACAGATTGTGTGCATTCTTTAAAATTAACTTCTCGTTTACTAAATACAAACTGTATCACTAATTTAGACTTTTAACAGTTTACAGGTTGCCAGGACTCACAATATTTGACAGTTGAAATGAATCGCGAGAGAGAGCTAAGTAAGACGGAATAAAGACAATGAAACTATTTGCCGAACTCGATAAAAGCAGTGGAGAGAGAGAGGAAAGGGGTTGTTTTATTGCTAGATAGAGCCGTACGACCCATGGAACCGTCCTTTCCTGGAGTGTAAATGTAAGTTCAGTAAGAAGATTCATGGCGAAGTGGGAACGAACGAAGCCAAGTAAAATTGGATAGCACAATGGCGCTTATTTAATTAATGTGAGATGTGAAGCTTGTTGTATAAGTACAGCCTCTCACCAGAACAAGCATTAATTGTATATCGTCTGTCGTATATATGGAAATATACGATAAACGATAAAATTGTTAAATATATAGGGAAACACAACTTGGGTGCGACCCAGTACAAAATCTTTCATGTACACCACCAGCAAGGAGTACAACCAAAACGTAGTCTCGTTGCAAAATGTTGCGCTTCCGCAATCTCTTTGCAAAGAAACGCAATCTAGTTGTCAGTAGTGTCTTGCGAAGTTGACGTTTTCACGCTGGCTTGTTAAATGTGTCTGAAAATAATGTCTGTCATGCGAATCTCTTCTCCCACGGAACCTTTGCGTGTTCACAGGATCTGTCCACACCAATATTGTGCATGTAAAAAGTGGAGATCAAAATATTGTAAGCGAAAAAGTCTACGACAATACCACCTCAATCTGTTTTGCGACAATACAAAAACATACAATTATGCATTATTATTCCCCAGGATATGCTGGGATCGCTATCAGTGATAAGAGTTGTACTCGTGTTGATTGTTATCGTAACTTATCTCTTAACGTCTTTCGAAAACGTTGCTGAGAGACATGTGATTGAAACTTGCGGAAACGCAAACTGCGTGGTACGTGGAAACGCAGTCTTTTTATCATGTATATTGAGACACAATCTTAGCAAACTCAGATATAATATCAGGGAATATTTCGTGATTTACCATCTTGGTTTACCTAGATTGATTGAGACAGTGCTGTGAAAGTTGCTCAGGTAATTCTAATATAACGGGGAAATAGTTGATATTTGCACTTTGTTTTGGTTGATTGAATAGTGATAAATTTTCAGTCCTTAATTAATATCCACATAACGATCGAATGCACCAAATTGGCTAGTTTTCATGTCTTGCTCGTTCCGTCATCCAGTCATGCTTCCTCTATACCCGTATTCCATTGCATATACCGTACGGCTTTATCCGGCAATAAAACAACCCCTTCACACTTTCCGTCCATTAATTTTATTGAGTTCGGCAAATAGTTTGGTAGCTGTGAGGAACTGATCATTGCTGGTCTTGCATATTATTTCTTGTCCAAATGATGGACAATCAGCAATCAGACAAACTAATAAAATAATTAAAAAAATACTGTGTAAAGGACCTGGCGCGGTTTGATGAGGATTTGGCCCCCATCAGGTGGGGTTTGAAGTGCCAAAATGAAATATCGCGTACGAAAGAAATTTTTCTGTTAGCTTAAAGAATATTATCTTGTCGTATGTTCAGAGTAATTGTCAGGCACTAGGTCTTGGCGTTCTTGAATAACAGCCCATTGAAGTAGTGTATTCGTGCAAAATCGTCTGTTTTGGGGTAAAATAACTACCTTCTTTTCTCTATAAACATATGAAGCCAGTCGAGAACCAAAACAAACTTTCCAAAAAAATATTTGCTGAGTCAATACCTAGTAGTTGTCCAAAGATGATTTTGGTTCTCGACTGGCTTCATATGTAAAATTAAAACTTTATTAGATGTATTCTTTCACGTGGAGTGCTGAACACTAAATGGGGTAATTCAGGATAGCACGGCTGTCGCATTGCGCGGTAGTGTAATGGATAAAAGCGCGCTATTTTTGATCTAATTGCATGTCAAGATGGGGTTCGAATCCCATAAAGGGCTAACCGTATTTTTTTTTTTTTTCATAATTCATCGCCACTCCCATCCCCCACTTCGATGCAGATTCAGAACACGAGAAAGGGCACAGTTATTATTTACATAAATATAGTATCCACTACAAGAAAATAATATGGATTTTGAAGATATTATTTTTCTGTGCATTTATGAATATGTGTACCGTTATAAAAGTAGCTCAGCATGAAAAGAACCAATTTACCTGCGAATAAAGCAAGAAATATTGTACTTAAGTGGGAGTTTATAAATGTAACTTCTATCTGAATAGTTCACAATAAGCTTTGTATGACGCTTGAAACATATACGATTCTGTATCGGGCTAAATAAAGGTGAAATCGACAATGGTATGGTCGTTGTGTGCATGCTGTGACAAGCGAAGAAAAATAGGCCAAATGTGTAAAATATCTGTTGAGCACTCATACTGGGGTGATATACCGCATTCGCAAGATGGTTTGATTTGAAACTCATGCCGACAGAGGTTTTACAAATCAGTAGAGAACTGGATGTCCGATTGATAGTACGACACACCAAGCCCTATTAGTTGAAGGTGCGTCAGGCGGTGCCAAGCAAGGAGTCTCCAAAGTAATAACATTGCCAATAGTATCTTGCGCCAAAAGTCACCGACGGTTTACTCTTTGCAAGTGCAGTAGGGGTAGATTTGTGGTGATACCATGCTCGGCTCGATTGGATTTTTTTTTGCGGCAAGGTGTGTTGGTTCCCTACGGTTGTAGATGTTGTTCCAAACATCTCGAAAGAAAACAAGATAGGCGAATCGGTGGATGTAATGATACTGCGTCGACATTTCACAGACATGGATGCTGATGAAATCTCGACATTACTGGACAGGATGAGGAATCAAGTTGGTAGAAGTAGAAAGCGGAAGATCGAAGATGTCGCATTATTGTCGGATGATATTATGTTTTCATTGATATTCGTGATACACTTTGTGATATAATATATGCATAGCTGGTGCAAATATTAACACTATCAACATGTAACGATCTGCCATCGACGAATCAACTTTTTTTAGATTAATGAAGTTTCAATTTTTCTCCTTAGGTTAATGTGAAACGCTGACTGAGAACAGTGTGGCCTTACTCATGCGGCAGCGCTTGTAAGATATTTGGCAGTCCACCCAATCTCACCGAAGCCACGTGATTTGTAATGGTCGGACTGCTAAAAGTTGAAAAGGGGGCCAAAAGGCCGCAATAGCGTGCCATGTCCTTTGCGTGTAACGTCTTGATCAACTTGTGTGTTATCGGGAGAAGTCCATCACCTGTTTCGTTTACTCAAAATCATTTCCGCTGTCTGTACGGATAAATGGATAAATGAATCTGCACTCGGTCTCCTGTTTGTCAAGCCATCTCCTCGGTATCTATCCAGTGGAATTATTCGTTCATCAAAAGAATCTATTGTTAACGGAATATTACTTGTACCTTGCCAATATACGGCTAAATTAAAAGTACTAGAGGTTTGAATTTGAAAGCACATGTTAACCACAAGACTGCGGTGTCGTCAAATGCAACATGTAGCGTTGAACCACGAGATTGCGTTTCTCTTGTAACTTAATAAATGCTCATAATTTAGCTGATATGTTATATAAACTATCGCAGGTAAGACATAAATTGTACCAAAACCAATAAATATAACCCCAGAATCCCTAGAATGATTAAATAACCTCCAATTTTCCCACAAAATGTATTTGTGACATCGATCATCACCTTGTGTACGTTGACGGCTCTCTTTCTGATCACTGTCCCAACATATCTGCTTGAAATAGAATATACTTTCTGACTTGTTTTTTATGGACTAAGACTTGCTGAGTCCGTGGAAGACACAATTGTTTTTTCCTTCTTTCCTTTACATGGACGCCAAAATCCACCGAGTTCAGGTCTTCTTCGGACGTACTTTACCACAGGAATGCGTTTCATTGACAACGAGATTGGGGAAACGTAATTTTTGCAACGATACTCCGTTTTGGCTGTCTCCCTTGACCAGCTTCTGGGATAATTTTATGCGGTCTAGCGTACAAGTCGAATATATACTTAGAGCATAGAAAAACACAAGTTGGACTTGGCCATATATGACTCCCAGGCAGTTTCTTTACAATGATGTATAAATTGCATCAAAACATCTCGCGGTTACCGAGTTATAAAACCACAGACGAAGAGAGCAGAGTTAATGGTATAGCTAAGAAGGAAGTAATCATTTTTCCTATCCCGCGTAATGTTAAATGACATGATTTCATTGAAAGAACTCTACTCTACTGAAACCGGACCCATAATTCCCAGACATTATGTTTCATCACAATAGGTCAGTGGTCACTTAGACGGTATGAAAACATGGTGTCATCCAAAACCAATTTCAATGAAACAAGGTCGACCAGGGGTGCCCGATTTTACTAGTTCTGCGTTGAAGACACTATTGGAATTGTACTGGCAGTAAATATTGCCAGTGCGCGATAATTACGCGGAGGAATTGTTTACAATATACAGACAATAATTTGGACTCATCATCATCGTCATCATCATCATCACTTTATTTCACTCCAACCACACAGGGTGGTACGAGAGGCAGAACCATTTACATATATATTATGGTACTTACTCACCGATATTCATCCACCAGCACTTCATCTGAATATCAACCAACGATGAATCGTAGCGTTAGCCTGTCCCATAGTCCGATACGGTGTAGTGGCCCTTTTCTCCACCCTATAATACTGATGATGGAAAATGCTTAAAAAAAAATTAGAAAATAAGTTTGGAACTCAGTAGTAACAGAAATGGATCTTTGGTAGTATTTAGGGGAAGATAACTCTTGCTGTTCCATCACGTGGCCGGAAGTAACGTTTGACCCTGCGCATGCCCACAATACCGGATAAAAATGGTGCGAATGTTCAAAGGTCACTTCCGGTCACATGATCAGAGGTCAGAGGTCAATGGTTGAAGCATGTGTGTGATTGGATGGTTGACAATGCGTGAAGGCGTTACAGTAGGGCATTAAGGCGTTATGCTAGGGTGTTAAGGCTTTAAGATAAGGTGCTAATGTGTTAGTTTGCATCATTTCACAGTTGATTGTGAAAAAAAGTTCATAGGTAAAGTTTTTCGCGTTTCTACACACAGTTATCACTCAGTAGATGCCATTTACATCGGGTAGTTCAGTACTATTACAGAGAGACTAATGAGTGCAACTTAGCCATTTTTTATCCGGCATTGTGTGCGTGTGCCGGATCAAAGGTTACTTCCGGTCAGGTCATGGCACAGCAAGAGTTATCTGCCCTTAAATACTACCAAAGATCCACTTTTATTACTACTCAGGACATATTTTGTAAAAAAAATCTTTAGCATTTGCCATCAATATTATAGGGTGGGGAAAAGGGCCACCGGGGAAAAAGGCCAATAGGAAAAAAGGCCACTGGGGAAAATGCCCATGTAGAAAATGGCCTTGGGGAAAAGGGCTACTGGGGAAAATGCCCTGGATTCGTCCGATACATTCGGGGGCACGTACACTGCCCGAAATTACAACACATATAAGGGTCCTTGGATTAAAGTCTGTCCATTTTAATTAGTCGTCTACTTAGGACCTTTTCAAAAATCAGTAGCTCACTCTGCATAAATTTTCTTTTTTGCAGCGTGTATAGAACAAACTGAACTCTACAAAATGACTACCATTTCTCCGTGATATCGATAATATATCACGCTTGAAATAACTTTGTAATTCTCTCCATATAAAACTCCAGTACATTTGTTTCATGTACCAGGCCTCAATTACATAGCGAGACGTCATAATGTATTCATACTCACTGGCACAAAGGTCATTGATTCCGTATTAAGTAATAACGTTCAAGTGTCGCTTATATCCCATGCCCAGTGAAATTGCCGAATGATGAACCGGACACACCTCTACAACCGCACACGGCATTGTTGACCTTTGTGCTAGTAAACACGAATACATTATGGCAAGGCTTTGGTGTAAGATCTCCCATTGAAAAGGTAATATCCTGGACAAAAGCCTGACAATACAACTTGCAGCAGATCCTTTGTCAATTATATTTCGTGAGTCTTACACCAAATCGTTGCCTACATTATGACGTCTCCCTATGTATATCTCCCGGTACATGTACATGAAACAACTGTACTGGAGTTTTATATGGAGAGAATTACAACGTTATTTCAAGCGTGATATATTATCGATATCCGCTTTTCGCACCTGAGACACCGCTGTGACCGCTTGAGTAGATGTCAAACACTTGAGTAAAGATGGCTTTATAAGTGGGGCTATTATAGCATTATGTATTATTCTCCCAGTTTTTTCTGGGCGGCTTTGTGCGTACAAAGGGGTACCAAGACAAAGGAATCATCCACGCGATTACAGTAAACTCACATTTAGCCGTACAACTTAACCAAAAACCAGAAAGAGACTTACGAACTTGTACATAGCGATTCTTATTTACTTCTATTTATATCTCCTACTAAGCACTCATTGTTATTTATTTATTTATTTATTTAGCGCTGGGAAAGATATTCAATAAACAAAGAAATGTACCGCGAAATTCAAATAAAACATTGAGTTGATGGGCCGCGAAATCCGAATGGGAAGCGGCCCTTAAACTACAATTTCAATCAATCAATCATTATGTATTATTGGGTAATCTTGCCGAAAGCTCGAAAGGAAAAAACACTGCGTAGCGGGAGTATCTCTGGTTTACAGGCAATGGCTGAAAGACGGATCCTAGCGTTTGCCATAAATAGTCTCGGGTGAGTGCAACATACTCTTTTACCGATGTATGTATTTCATTTTAATGATATATTCTGGCCCTGTACAGGTGGAATGTATAGTTCCCTTTTTCGATGGTGGGCCAATGTTTGTAATATCACGTACCGCAATTATTTCATTACTGTAATCCCTTATTTTTCGGTGGCGAACAGTTCGATTCTTCTCTGAAGATGTCAGTTCAAACTCATAAGATAAGACGCGGACCCGCTGACAAACGAATTCGGTTCTTTCAATATGCGTCATGGGCCAATAAAATGAAGGTATGTTTATCAAGTATTTAATTATAGACCAATATATGTAAAACTGTTTTGTCAGATCACCCAAGTTAAGCAACGTTAAGCTTGGTCAATACCTGGATGGGTGACCGGGTGCTGCACTGGCTGGGCTGATCAGTGTCCAGGGTAATAGGAACTGTGAGCACTCTCGTGTTCTGGCACATGTAAGCACCGTCGTGATATGACTGAAACAAGGTTGAAAACTACGTCAAACCCTACTAGTCACTCACTCACTTCACCTGTAATTATAAAGTAAATAATGGAACATGCTTACAAAGGAATAGATACATCATGTACGTATACATTATATCGATTTTGTAAAAAAAAAAAATACTAATTGAATATATTAAAATCTAGAGGTTTGGGCAGAATTCATGCATTCGGCGTTGAAACAGACCCACATAAACTGTATACCCCATCCCTTGCGACAAGTCCTCTTCTCAATCAGGGAAAGTCATCTTCATTTTATCCAGCCAATTTCTACGTTTCCACCTGAAGTTCGAAGTGGGAACGTAGAAGTTGGCTGGATAAAATGAAGACGGGGTAAGTGTACCGGTCAGACATCTGGAACAAACAGCACTCTCTTGCAGGCTATGCTCTAGTTCATGTACATTGAAAATCATGTTCGTAGATGTTCTATGTCATCAGCCTCAATGTCATCACCACAGTCGCCGTCCTCGTCGTTCAGTTCTGGATCTTCAAGGAGTGGAAGAATTTTTCGGGCAGATGCACCCGATAATGCGGCTTGATTCATCGCTTATTCCAGTCACTGTCACTGTCACTGTCACTGCTGGTGCCACTTCCTGAATCCGAAGATGACACAGCAGATCTGTAATGTCCAACTGTCTCTTTAGAAATGGCCAGGAACCGTGTCGGAAACTCACGATTGATCCTTATTCCTGTCAGTCAAATACGATGCACGTTCCCGTGAAAATAATAGGCCGGTACTTAGCTTGTACTTCTTACGTCCCATAGTTGTTTAGTTGTAGATATATTTTCGGTAAAATTGAACGATTAGTCAAATTTTCGCTATGAAAATATAAATTTTAATGATTTTTCTTCTTCCAACTTATAGATTTGACTGTGCACTTTAATATAAGACGAAAACATTTTTTTTGCCATTTTGAAGCCTTGACCGGCAACAGTTGGAAAGGGTTTGGGGCGGAGAGGGGGTGGAGTGGGGTAAACTGTATAGATTAAGGGTCACTTCAAGATAGAATACAGATGATATATATAGAGCGCAGCTTGCTCACTGTTCTGTTCCCTTCGAGCCCAGACAGCCTCTTTACTCGAGATGACGTCATGAATCTGTAATTACCAGTTCTAATATTTCTTCTTGCTTAGCTTTCGAAATACATCTGTTTTAGTGTTTAACTGTAAATTTAATTCACGATACTCTAAAAAAGACGACAGGCTCACCAACGGTAGTAGAATATTGGAACTACCGCGCGGCCACGAAGGCTTTATGGGAGTGATCGGGTCATTGATCAAGGTCAACGGCATTGAAAACATGCAATGGTTGTTTAACCGCTGTGTCCAGTTTGACAATATATAGGAGACACGACTGACTTAGTGCGATAGTACGCAGGGGCATGTTGATCCTCGTCAGCAGGGTAGGTGTGGTGAAGCAGGAACTATTACTACTCGAAAAAGAACGCTGCACTACATCCGGGCCAAAGAAGCACTATTACAAGGTATGTAATACTCTTTCGGGGGCTATCGTTCATTCTAGAACAATGCAGTGTTGCATATGGGGAAGATTGCACAACATTAAAAAAAAGAAAAAAAAGAGAGAAATTCGATATTAATTTTCATACAGGAAAGTCTTGCCTGGCATGACAACGTCACTGAAGATCTCGATTTTTTTAAAAGATGTGCATGTGTAATCCCATTCTCAAGTAGACCCTAGCGTATTATAATAAAAACATGTCACCGTATGTGAGAGTCATGTAAGGCCAACATTTAAAGATATATATTGTTATTTGCGGTATCTGTTTGCAGTCAGTTGATAAATTACTGTGAGAGTTCAGTGGGAGTATCATTTCATATCTAACACAGAAAATCTGTGATAGTGTGACGAAAATGCCCGTGACCTGGAGAATGTTATTTTCGTTCTAATGCTGACAGTGTAAATAGCATTGTGAATGGACCGATAATGGTGGATATTCGACTTACCTGTATTAACTGTGCGCTGAAACTTTCAGCGAGTGACGTGTAAATATCCCTGACACGCGTCTTGCATCGAAACCGGGCGAGAGAAGTCGAACTCTGCTGATCTGACACGAAATCCAACACCGCCGGAGTCTATACTTTCGTTTTATGGGGGCTGCCATGTTTGGGCGCGCAAAGGATTATGGGAGCCAGAGCCTATATAAGACGCAGAGAAATGGACGTTCGGCATTCTGTCCCAGACGATCGGCGGGTGCACATCGTGCGGGAGAGCACAGCGACAGGATCGCCGCAAATGCGCCGAAAGTGCCGAAAGTGCCGATTTATTGCCGAAATAGCACCGAACTGGGTTGGAAAGCCGAGAGCCGAGCCATAGCTTGGGGATAATAGATACTAACACGCACAGTATCTGATGACGAGACGAACCGCCAGACGGGGATAAGATACTAACACGCACAGTATCTGAAGACGAGATGTCCATCAACGGGGAATACAGAGCACCAAATATCCCACACTGCAGCCCATCACACGGATACCATTTTACATGATTACATATACTTGCTCACATACAAGATCGTCGGCCTTCGGGACGGAATAGATCTAATCACACTCATCTACACTAGTTATTCACAGGCCTCGGCTAGGAGTAACTGATAACACAAGCTTACATCCACTGTACATATTTACATTGCCGTAGGGCTCGAATTATGCTTTGCCGCAAGACTCTGAATTCTATTACAAATCACAGATATTAATTGATATTACACTGTAAGGTAATAATACACCTCCGAGACCAGGGCATTATTACCACATATATATGCAGACAATCTGAGCCTATTATCTCGTCCTTGGGTCAACGCCGTGAGGGCCGAAGTCGGGTCGCCGAAGTCGGGTCGCCGAAATCGGGCCGAGCCGAAGACGAGAAGTTTGCCGAGCCGAAGACGGGTCGCCGAAATCGGGCCGAGCCGAAGACGAGAAGTGTGCCGAGCCGAAGACGGGTCGCCGAATTCGGGCCGAGCCGAAGACGTGAAGTCTGCCGAGCCGAAGACGGGTCGCCGAATTCGGGCCGCCGAATTCGGGTCGCCGAAGACGTGAGGTCTGCCGAGCCGAAAGGGGCTGCCGCCGAAGACGCTGTGGTGTGCTGTACGGACCGACGCCGCCGAAGGGCTACTGCTAGGAGAGGCAGTGATACGGAGAGGATTCCAGAGACGATTAATAACGCTTAGATGAACTGGGCCGTGTAACCTTAGACACGGTAGACGTTCCATACAGTCCGGGGCTACGCCTACGACCGGAGAGGAACCAGAGACGCCGTACCATACCACGACGAGAGCCAGTCTGGACGAGACTGGGCCGTGACGCGTCATAGATAGGGTCTCATGTATATACTGTATATTATTAGTCTTTCTCTTTAAGATAAAGATAACACTTAACGATAACTACCTCTAGAGTAGGGATCTTTATTACAGGTATTGTGCGCGTACAGAGCTGTGTACATTGCAGAATACAATATTATTACTTTATTATTGCCTTGGTTGTTTCTACAGGTCCCCCCATCCTACCTCCTCGATCCAGACAAGGTGACAGGTTGAATCGGACCTTCCTCGTTGGCCAATTCCAGTCATACGAGACTGCGTTCACATCAGCCTGACAATTTGTCACAGGGGCCTGAGACCAGGCCGCCTCAAGTCTCGTGTACACCGCAAAGATAGACGTGTTCTGACCGCTCGAACGTCACAACTGGTGGCAGCGGTGGGATGGCCAACACCGGGAAACCGATGGAGAAGGGACCACGCTGGGAAGAAACCAGAAAACCAAGCATGATGACTATTGGAGATGTGGGCGCCGAACTACGTCCAGCGGACAGCGACTCACCGTCAGGGAGGACGAGAAGCCAGCTGCAGCTGTCCACAATGCCAACTCCAAGGGACCGAGAAGAGTCACGACGAGGAGTGGGGACCGGACGATCAGCGTTTGAGGCACCGAAGAGTGTGGATTTGCTAGACCTGTCCACAGTAGAACTAGACGCAGTGCTGTCGGCTCCCCCAGCTGACCTGTCGCCGAGACCTTCGAGGCAGACGTTATCCGACGTGAATGGAAGTTATCGAGCCCCTAAAGACTCTGGTTCTGATAACCACGGTCTCGGGGGCCGATGCGAACACCGTGACGACGATTCGACAGTACAGATGATGGAAGAGATTGCCGAGCTACGACAAACCATGGGGTCTATGGCCAGGACTGTATCGGTGATAGCGATCCAGATGTCCAGAATCAATGCCAGTCAGATTCAGGAAAGAGAGGCGATCAGACGACCGGACACTGAAAACGACGCCGCAGAGCTGAATGCGGGTTGTGGAACTGCCGAAATGGTTGGTGATTACCGCCGAACCGAATGTGTGTCCGGGTCGCAGCAGGGTTGCGAGCAGACGCCACCGCCGCCGAGGAGAGGACGAGATGAGCCCATGAGCTGGAGGCAGCCATTACAGACATCGACTCCTGCGGTTGAGGCGAGGCGACCGATGTTGACTGCGGCAAAGGCAGCTACCTATGATGGGACAACGCCATTACGGGATTATCTCTCCCACTTCGACCACTGTGCTGCTATCAACGGATGGACATACTCACAACGGGGTCAATATCTGGCCGTCGCCCTCCGAGGATCTGCCCAGCAGCTTTTAGCCAGCTTGAAATCAGAATCAGGAAGTGCTGACTATGAACGATTGAGGGATGCCTTGGAGAAGCGGTTTGCCCCGCCGAATCAACTAGATTTGTACAAAACGCAGTTAAAATCCAGATACCGAGAGAAGTCAGAAGATCTTCCGGGCCTAGCTCAGGCATTAATTCGGCTTGCACAACAGGCATATCCCGATGCCGGGGATGACGTACAGGATACCTTGGCAAAGGATCAGTTTTTGGAGGCTATTGGAGACGAGCTTAGATTTCTTGTATGGCAGACGCGGCCGAAGACCTTAGATGCAGCTGTATACTCTGCTGTAGAAGTAGAAGCATTCAAGTCCTCGCAACGCCGTAAGACTTGGGCAACCGCGAAGTCCACGGCTCCTAGTAAAGATGAGGGAATAGCTGCAACCTCAGAGGATGACGAAGAATCTGAAGCTCGGCTGAGAAAACAGATCAAGGAATTGATGGAAGAAATAATGCGAAAGTCTCAGCCTCAACCACGGCGACAACCACCGAGATACACTAGAGGTCAACAACGGACGTATGGGAATCGGGAACGAAGTAATGCTTGCTGGTCGTGCGGCAGAAAGGGTCATTACCGGGCGGACTGTCCAGATTTGTCCAGAACAGATGACTCTAAACCGCCGAGATCGCCCAAGAGTCCTCCCAAAGTTAATACTTCCGGGGAAGCTGGACTCTATTTGCCTGCCAAGATCGGGCCAGTGAAGATGTGGTGTTGTGTTGACACGGGGGCGTCGATTTCCCTCCTGAGCGAGAAAGTATACCAGCAGCTGAGTCCGCGGCTCAGACCAGCCTTGAGTAGCCCATCTTATGCTAGTATTCGAATGGCTGACGGTACGCTGATGCCCCTGAAAGGTGAAGCTGATTTTAAAATCACTATAGACGGTACCACACGAACACAGAAGATGATAGTCGGAGATCTGACAGTGGACGCGCTTCTAGGGTACGATTTTCTCAGCACCCACTGTACCAAGATAGACACGGAGCGCCACAGGGTCAAGTATGGTGGCCGCTACATCCAATGCGAGGTCGTGGGGAGCGCAGGCTGTTACCGTGTAGCCGTGACCGAGACTGTGACTATTCCTGCTGGAGCCGAAGCCGTTGTAACGGGAAAAGTTCGTGGGGGCCTACCAGGCGAGGTAGGGATGATCGAAAACGAACCGGAGTTTACCCAGAAGACGGGAGCCATGGTGGCCAGGGTCCTCACCGAGGTCGACCGTGACTGCGAAGTCACCCTGAGGTTCCTCAACTTGTCCTCAGATCCGACTGTAGTCCAGGCCGGGACGCTGTGCGGTCGTATGGGTGAAGTAGAAGTAGTGGAAGACCAAGTTTCGAGTGCGGCCGAAGCGTCGACGCCGAGCCGTGCGAAACCTAGTAGACAGAGGCCCGCCGTGCCGACCAGCGCATGTCCAGACCACCTTACAGATCTGGTTCGACGATCCAGTGAAGGCCTAGAGACAGACCAAGCCCTGGCTGTAGAAGATTTGGTCACCCGATATACTGACCTGTTCGCTAAGGACGATACTGATCTAGGTCGAACGACGATGGTACAACATCACATAAAGACTGGAAGTGCACCACCCATCCGCATTCCCCCGAGGCGACCGCCGATTCACGCCCGTGAAATGATCGATGAGCAAGTTGAAGACATGTTACAACGGGGTGTGGTCGAGCCATCCAGTGGACCGTGGTCAGCGCCGGTAGTTCTGGTGAAAAAGAAGGACGGGAAAATGCGCTTCTGCGTTGACTACCGTGCTTTGAACAAGATAACAGAGAAGGATGCTTACCCGTTGCCGAGGATCGACGACTCTCTGGATTCTTTAGCAGGTGCAAGTTGGTGGAGTACCCTTGACTTAATGTCAGGGTACTGGCAAGTTGAAGTGTCCCCCGAAGATAGATGCAAGACAGCCTTTGCAACCAGGAAAGGTCTGTACCAGTTCCGTGTTATGCCGTTCGGGCTCTGCAATGCGCCCGGGACCTTTGAGCGTCTAATGGAAGCCATCCTAGCAGGACTCCATTATGATACGTGTCTCGTCTACCTTGACGGTATCATCGTTTTTGGACGAACGTTTGACGAGATGATTCGGCGTCTTGATGGGGTCTTCGAGAGGTTAAAACATCATGGTCTTAAGCTCAAGCCGTCCAAGTGCGTCATAGGGGCACGACAAGTCCTTTATCTAGGCCACGTAGTATCGCAGAATGGGATTGGAACTGACCCACAGAAGATCCGTGCTGTGCGAGACTGGCCTCCACCCGTTTCGCAGACCGAGGTTCGGAGCTTCCTGGGTCTCTGCAGCTACTATCGACGTTTCATCCGGGATTTTGCCACCATTGCAGCGCCGCTGCATACGTTAACTGAAAAGAAGACAGTCTTCATATGGGACAACACAGCGCAGCAAGCCTTCGACACCCTGAAAGACAAGCTGACAACCGCGCCTGTGCTTGCTATGCCAGACTTTAAGCTCCCTTTCATTTTGGACACGGACGCGAGTAACTATGGCATAGGGGCCGTTTTGTCACAGGTGATAGATGGAGAAGAGAAGGTCGTGGCATACGCCAGCCGCGTGTTGTCGAAGGCCGAACGAGCCTACTGTGTGACGAGAAGAGAACTGCTGGCTGTTGTGCATTTCGTCAAATGTTTTCGACACTACCTGTTTGGGCGGAAGTTCCTGCTTCGCACCGATCACGGCTCGCTGAGATGGCTCATGCGGTTCAAGGAACCGGAGGGACAGCTGGCCCGTTGGATCCAGGCCCTTGGCGTCTACGATTTCAACATCGAGCATCGTCCGGGTCGAAAACATGGTAACGCCGACGCACTGAGTCGTATCCCATGCAAACAGTGTGGTCGATCAAGCAGCGATGACGTTCAGGCAGCCGCCCGTGTGATTGAGATGGTGTCGCCAACCGAAGGGTTCGGCCGAGTCCAGGCCGAAGATCCCGACCTACAACCTGTTCTCGACTGGGTGCGGCAAGGTAGCCGACCAAACCGAGAAGACGTCAGTCCGTACGGACTCGTCACGAAGAGCCTGTGGGGTGCCTTCGATATGTTGGAGATTTGCGATTCGCTGCTGGTTAGACGTTGGGTGGATGACCGTGGTAAGGTCAAGCGACGACTGCTGGTTGTACCTCGTTCCTTGCGCCGTAAAGTATTAAGAGAGTGCCACGACGGTCCCACCGGTGGACATCT
>JAVTVY010024837.1:0-85875 GCA_036873755.1 Hanleya hanleyi | reverse complement strand
AGCTATGCCGACTATTATGCCCAACAGGCCGGGGTGGCTTTCCGGTCTTTAGCGGTGCACGCATGCAACGAGGACATGGTCTGGGGAACATACTCGGCAGCATCGTCAAAACGTTCCTGCCCTTGGTGACGCGTGGGGTGAAAGCAATCGGTAAACAAGCGGTACGCAGTGGACTGCAAGTGGCCGGTGATGTCTTGGGGGGTACGGCACCCCGACAAGCCTTGAAACGACGGGCCAAAGAAGCGGGAGGCGTCTTGGTGGCCAAAGCACAACGCACCGTAGGGAATAAAAGAGCTGCCCCACCGAGATCACGCACCAGTCGACGACCGACCAAGCGACGACGCACATCCAAGAAGACCCGGGATATCTTTTCTTAAAACATGGCCTTAATCCACGCCGAGTCCTGCCCCTCCACCAACAGTGAATTTGATTTGTGGACCGCGCCGCCCACACAAACCAGTGTCGAACAAGGATTATGGGTGGAGCATCTTCCGCTCTCCAGCATCAACGAAACCGGGCCCATCGAGTTCACCATCAGTAATGCGGATACGGCCTATGTGGATTTAGCCCATACCTACTTGTATGTGAAAGCCAAGGTGGTCAATGGAGCTGGCACCAGAATCGTTGACCAAGCAACGGTGGGTCCGACGAATCTCTGGCTGCACTCGATGTTTCAGCAGGTGGATATTTTTCTCAGCGACAAACTCATCAGTGACTCCACCAACACGTACCCCTATCGAGCCTACATCGAAACCCTGTTGTCGTATGGCCGAGAGGCTAAAAAATCTCAGCTGACAACCGCTTTATTCTACAAGGACACGGCCGAGCACATGGACACGGCGGACAATGGGGGATATAACAACCGGAAGGCTTTCACTGCGAACAGTGCCTCGGTGGATATGATGGGTCGACTGCATGCAGACATGTTCATGCAAGACCGGTACCTCTTGAACCAGACCCCCATCAAAATCCGACTGATACGGGCGCCTCCCACCTTCGCCTTGATGGCCACTAACGTAGAGGGGCATGTAGCGGACTATAAGATTGTCATCCAAGACGCAGTCCTGTATATCCGAAAAGTGAAACCGAATCCAGCCGTTCAATTGGGACACATGAAAGCCTTGGAAACAAAACCAGCCCAGTACCCTATCCGACGTGTGCAAACCAAAGTGTTCTCTGTGCCTGCTGGAAATATAGGCGCCAACAAAGAAAACCTGTTCCTGGGGGAACTACCCAAGCGATTGATCCTGGCCTGTGTGGAAAATACCAGTTTCAGCGGAGCCTACCCAGAGAATCCGTTTGACTTTAAGCATTTCGGCATCAATTTTGTGGCCCTGCATGTGGATGGACAACAGGTCCCAGCCACGGCCTTAACACCGAACTTTGGGCGCAGGAATTTCATCCGAGCCTATCAGAGCCTGTTTACAGCCACCGGTCAAATCAACCAGGACGAAGGGAATATGATCAGTCGGGAGGACTACGCGAACGGATACACGTTGTTCTGTTTCGATCTGACCCCCACCTTAGAGAACGACCATCAGCTGGCCCTGACCAAGCAAGGCAATTTACGGTTGGAAATCCACTTTGCACGAGCCCTGGCGACCACCGTCAATGTGATCTGCTGCGCCGAGTTTGACAACATCATTCAAGTGGACAAGGCGCGCAACGTCCTGTGTGACTTCTCCACCTAAAATGGATACAGACCAGATAACCACCGTGCTGGAGAATGACCCAGAGACACGTAGGGTCTTTCAAGGGGTGTTCGGCCGAGATGTGTTTCCATTAGACCGTATGTATCCGGCTGCTTACGTTCTCAACACGGACCCGATGGATCGACCCGGTGAACACTGGGTGGCCGTGTACTTGACAGAAGAGCAGGGGGAATACTTTGACCCGTACGGTCTGCCACCCCTCCATCGCGATTTAACAGACTTCATGGATCAAGGCACAGAGACGTGGTGTTGGAACAGTCAAACGTTGCAAAGCCTGACCAGTGGCGTGTGCGGACAATATTGCTTGTTTTACCTGTACCATCGATGCCGGGGAAGACCCTTATCTACTATCGTACAGATGTTTGACGAGTACTCCCAGACCGAGGACCGCGATGTACTCGTCTATGACTGGGCCGCCCATCATTTCAATGTACAAGCCCCGTTCTGGGCTTGAATTATTTCAATGTACATACGCCCGCTGTTCTGGGCTTCAGTTAATGACAAGCCCCTTGTTCTGGGCTTCAGTTAATGACAAGCCCCTTGTTCTGGGCTTCAGTTAATGACAAGCCCCTTGTTCTGGGCTTGAGTTTTCACGTGGTTGTTCTCACGTTGTTGTTCACTGAATAAAAAAAAAAAAAAAATGAGATCTCACCAAAAAACCCTGTCTTGTGTGTTTTATTCCTAATGCATCAATGCCCAATGTGGAAATTCAGTCAAACTGAAATCAGTGGTGTAGGATGGGGTCAAAATGTAACCCATCAAGTTTAGAAGGCAAGAGCACTATAGTAAAAAATAGAGAACCAATGAAATCAGCCTACAGACCAAGTACGTGTCTTTGGTCTAGGTTTGGAGCAGGCATTTCATTGAGGTACGTGTATACGGTGAGTGAAGAGACTCGTCCAACACGTATAGATTATGACTATAAGTTCTATGAGCATAATGCATGAAAGTGGCTTTGAACACCGTATTAGCCAATCAGTGACCTAGAATGGAGCCAAAGCTAACCCATCCATGTGCAGAAAACATTACCCGGATGTACAAGAACCCTGATGTAGGCGCGGACGTCAGCGAAAGCACACGGTGAATACCCCAATTCGATGGGCTGATTGTTCGGCCGCTGATTGGTTCTATTTCTCGACCGCTGATTGGCTCTTTTTTCTCGACCGCTGATTGGTCCACATGGAACTGCCCATCTTTCCCAGGTTCATGTAGAATCCCCTTTTTGTGCTCAAGCTCTGACTATAGCGATGCCGCAACATTGTCCCATTGGACATTGGACCGTCTGACCTGGAGGTCACCCTTTGACCCGCGTCCGCGCGCGCGCGCGCACTACCGGGAATGACGCGCACTTCCGGAGAACGCGCGCGCGCTGCGGCCGGGGCGGGGCGGGGCGGGAAAAGGTGCCGGAGGTTGAACATACGGATGTGTAAGGGGAAACATTAGGAACTCTTCTATGTTTGGAGGTAATTTCAGTGAAAAACCCGGAAGTGACGTCACAACCCCACGTGACCTGCGCAACAGAATGGATACGACACCCTAGTGTAACTCCCTCACCTAGGCTTCACATGGATACCTCACTAGCTTCAATAAACTTTCATACCCTTCGGCCACCGCGTATGCGCAGAATGACGCTATTTCAAATCCGCTAGTCCAGGCAGATGCCCCTTCACCTAAGCTTCACTTTGATACCTCACTCGATCTCATTGCACCAGTAGTAACTCCCCTAGCTCCCAACACGGCTATTTCCATACCCTTGGGCCACCGCGCATGCGCAGAATGACGCTATTTCAAATCCGCTAGTCCAGTCTATCAGATGCTCCTTCACGTCACCTTCACTTTGATACCTCACTCGACCCCATTGGACCATTATTGGCTTCGCTAGCTCCAAAACGGCTATTTTCATACCCTCGGGCCACCGCGCATGCGCAGAATGCTGATAGTTCAACCCACACCAGTCCATCAGATGGCCCTTCATCTCACCTTCACATTGATACCTCACTCGGCTCCATCGGGCCACTAGGGGCGCCCCTAACGCCAAAAAGGCTATTTTTAAGATAAACATCAAAATCTGGTGTACGAAGATTTTTTTTATTTTAGAGGTAGTGGGTCGAGTGAGGTATCATATTGAAGCTGATTTAATACCTCACTCGACCCGATTGGTCCATTAGGGACGCCTCTAACCCCAAAAAGGCTATTTTGATGTTTTGATGTTTTTCATCTCAAACATCAAAACATCAAAATAGGCTTTTTGAGGTTAGAGGCGTCCCTAATGGACCAATCGGGTCGAGTGAGGTATTAAATTGAAGGTGACGTGAAGGAGCATCTGATAGACTGGGTGTGGGCTTGAATTAGGGTAATTCTGCGCATGCGCGAAGATAATATGAAAAATATCAAAACATCAAAATAGCCTTTTTGAGGTTAGAGGCGTCCCTAATGGTCCAATGGGGTCGAGTGAGGTATCAAATTGAAGGTGACGTGAAGGCGCATCTGATAGACTGGGTGTGGGTTGAACTATCAGCATTCTGCGCATGCGTAATCTTCAAAATATCCTTTTTTGGGTTAGAGGCGCCCCTAGTGGTGCAATGGGGTCGAGTGAGGTATCAATGTGAAGCATTTCACGTCAGCTTCAATATGATACCTCACTCGACCCTCTACCTCAAAATAAAATTTTTGTTTACAGTTCAAAACAACTTTCCCATCCGAAGGACGGGTTTTACTTCACATTTTTTGTTTTGTTTTGAAAATTTTTTTTTTGAAATGTACAAACTTTTACGTGAAGACAATATTCTTTATATATGTGTACTTCCTATTTCCCGCAGGAATTTATGGAATATCAATTCTTTCCGCAATGAACTTACAATTTTACTGGCAATGAAATTCTCCGTGTCAATTTGAGGTGGATATGAAAACGTACTGACTCACACGTGCAATGGCAACAATTCGCTACAGTGTAATGAAATGTGTTCATTTTTTAGGCGCCCGTGGTTTATTAATATGCACACACATATGCTTTTCTAATAGTTCATTGGCTGAACCGCGAGGCGGGGGAAAAAATATTAAACTAATTTCGTCTCGCGCGGGGTGTGTACGGTGAACGCAAGCCAAAGAGCTCAGCATGTTATTTTGACTCGATTCATACGCTCGACTCTTCAAAATGGACTTGAAGAAGACGTTATGCGGGAACTGAAATCAATTTCTTGAAACTTTTGCTCACCGTGTGCGCTGAAACAACAACAGAGCTGACAGACAATTGAGGCCGTTAGCTCAGCTGATATCTCTCGTGTGCGCCGGTTTATATACCGAAGGAAATATGTGAATTTCGATTAGCATACAAATGCATGGTGTGTTATATCCCACCTAGGAAAAAAACAGCCACAGATATGCATTATACATCCGGGAGTATGGGAGATATGGTATACATCTGGACTAAACTTCTTTTATCAGGTAAGCTAGTACTATACTTGCGTTGAATCGCAACATAGTGACCAAACCATAACAGTTGACAGCTGTAAAAATAGATACCGTGGCATAAATTAGTTGTGTGTCCCAACTAATCTATTGAGAACGTTTTGTTTGATTTTTTGAGAAATATATATTGTTGTGTTCTGAAACTTATGTCACTGGTAAAATGCAATTACTATAGTATTCATTCAAAATATTAGCAAACAACATTCTGTAGAACTATCTGTTTGAAACATTTTCTGTTTTGGGTGTCATTCTCTGGGTTAAATATTGGCGTCAGCCATTGTTGATTTGGATCAGTTCAATACTCGTAGGTTTGATAGGCATTCTTTTCCATTCATGGAATTTTTACAGTTCCACAGTGTCACAAAACAACAATAATGCCATGATGTCACAATAAGACGTTACAAAGACAATTTCTGCTGTATACAATGGTATAAGGCACCTGTATACAATGGTATAAGGCACCTGTATACCATGGTATAAGGCACATGTATACAATGGTCAGATGTACCTGTATACAATGGTATAAGGCACCTGTATACAATGGTATAAGGCACCTGTATACAATGGTATAAGGCACCTGTATACAATGGTATAAGGCACCTGTATACAATGGTATAAGGCACCTGTATACAATGGTAAGATGTACCTGTATACAATGGTATAAGGCACCTGTATACAATGGTATAAGGCACCTGTATACAATGGTATAATGCACCTGTATACAATGGTATAAGGCACCTGTATACAATGGTATAAGGCACCTGTATACAATGGTATAAGGCACCTGTATACAATGGTCAGATGTACCTGTATACAATGGTATAAGGCACCTGTATACAATGGTCACCTGTATACAATGGTATACCTGTATACAATGGTATAAGGCACTACCTGTATACAATGAGTCAGATGTACCTGTAAAATTCTTGCACTCACTCACACTGGCGGCCATCTTGTACCCACCTCCCACATCTCACTCACACTCGCGGCCATCTTGTACCCACCTCCCACATCTCACTCACACTGGCGGCCATCTTGTACCCACCTCCCACATCATGACACTGGCGGCCATCTTGTACCCACCTCCCACATCTTCCACTGGCGGCCATCTTGTACCCACCTCCCACATCTCACTCACACTGGCGGCCATCTTGTACCCACCTCCCACATCATGACACTGGCGGCCATCTTGTACCCACCTCCCACATCATGACACTGGCGGCCATCTTGTACCCACCTCCCACATCATGACACTGGCGGCCATCTTGTACCCACCTCCCACATCATGACACTGGCGGCCATCTTGTACCCACCTCCCACATCTTCCACTGGCGGCCATCTTGTACCCACCTCCCACACATCACGCATGCGCACACCGCCCCAATACCGCCCCATTTTTTTTTCTGCGCACACTTATGACGTCACACAAGGTTCTGCGCATGCGCAGTGAGGCGCTATTTCGCCAATTTACGTTATATATACTACTGACCCGCCTGACGGAGGTACAATATGTTTATTGGACCCGCCTGACGGAGGTACAATATATTTACTGGACCCGCCTGACGGAGGTACAATATATTTATTGGACCCGCCTAACGGATGTGCAATATTTTTATTGGGCCCGACGGACGGAGTTGCAATAGCGAAACCCTGAGTTGACAGTCCACGGAGAATGGATACAACGAACGTACGCATGAGGCGTGAAATGTTTATTTACATCCAAAGAAAAACTAAACATATATTCTACAAATATACACAATCTAATGCACAAATTTTAAGCTTCTTAATGATTATCTAAAAATTGTATCAGAAAACAAGTTCTACTGTTGGACATCAATATCTGGTTTTACTGGTCATATTGGTTAAAATTGCACACTGAAAAACTTTGGTTAGTCATATTGACAAACTTAGGCTAGTCTATTGTCCGTCTCCCAGATGACACATGAATTGGTCAATTTGACTCTTACGGTTAGTCAGATTGACTAACCTCATCCAAAGTTGGTCATTTTGACTAACCTGTGCATCCGTTGGTGGATTTGACTAAGGGGGCATTCATAAAGTTCCTACGCTCAAAACAGGCTATTTTTTACCCACTCATTAACCCAGCATACAAAAAGCAAAATTTGAACATGTTTATACCCCCCCCCCCCCTTCCTTTCGAAGATCATTCTTTTATGGATGTGCTCAGCCCTGTGAACTGCAAAAATGTTAGGCCAACTTGAGTATTTATTTATTGTCAAAATGCCCATGTTAAATAATTTTAGTTTACCTTGCAGTAAAATGAACATCACCGCACAAAGAATCACTGTCCCATACTGACCATTAAAATATATTTCTTATAGTGACATCTAACCAACTTCAGGGAAGACATTCAGATCCCTGAATAGATAACGCCACTGAAATCTCAGATGTTCAGACCGCAATTATCGTACCCTTAGCTCCGTGTGTGAAGGTGTTTTATTTCATTCCCAAAATCTGCAATTGACAAGACTGAAATCATTAACATTAGGTATAATTGATATATTGTGCAGATTTACACCGTTTTCCCGGAGAACTTTCTCAAGATAAACTCTGGTTTCATTTTGACACAAAGAAACAATATTTTCAATTTCATTGACCACATCAACACATGCATTCATGGGAAGTTTCTTCATTTCTCTGAGCATCAAAAGAAACTGCGCTATATGCTTCGCAAAATGAAAATTTCCTGTGATTCCTGCTCTGGACTGATCAAATGCTGTGTCCTCCATATCTACATGATTGCCATCATTTTCACCAGACAACTCCTGATTTTCATTCATGTTCTCAACTTGCTCTCTATCTGCTGTTTGTGACTTACTACGGGCGGATATGTTATTTTGATAAAAATCTGGATGTTTCCTCAATATATGTGACTGAAATGATTTTATGACGGTGTACGACTTTTGGCAGCTTTCAATACCACAAACAACAGAGAAGTTCCGTTGAAATTCATGGATACCTTTATAATGATGGATTAACTATATGAAATGCCTTGTGCTGTAATGGCATCGACAACATGAAAATACACTGACATGTTCCAATCTGTTCATTTTTTTCAACTGCCAACAAAACTGACCAACTAGAACTGGTCAAATTTGACGAACGTCCATTAGTCAAAATGACGAACTCCTAGTCAAAAACTGACCAACTAGGACTGGTCAAATTTGACGAACGCCAATTAGTCAAAATGACGAACTCCTAAGTCAAATTGTCTGCCACCCAGTAAACGGTGAACTTTTTCTGCGAGCGTCAAACTTAGCAAGGGAGGGGAACAATTATTTAACATTATTCTCCCGAAGACAATTCCCCTAACACTAAATCAGGATCTATCCCTGCTAAATACTAGTACTACGCCGTACTGTACGGTAATGTGTTGTTTTGCCGGTCAGCATACCAACCAACCCAATGCCGGCTCCTCCCATATACTGGTCAACCAACTACTAATAAGTTAACTAAAATGTGGACCTTTAGATGTTAATTCATTTTCAGAAAGTGTTTTGAAAGTATTATTTAGCAAATGGGAGGATGGAACCGGATTTAAATTACCTCAGCACAACAGTAACACCAGAGAAGGAAAATGGCGCCCAGACAACTTCTTCAGTAGCCCCCTCTGGCGATTCATTTCCCGGTTATCTCCCTTTACATTGACTAATTATATATTCGTCAAAGTGACTAGCCCACTTGACTAATTTTGTTCGTCAACTTGACCAATATGGGCTCTTTACATTAGTCAAATTTATTGGACTCTTATACACTTGTCAAAGTGACCAACCTACGTTAGTTCCACCTGTCTAGTGACTAGTTTGTGTTGGTCGATTTGACTAACTCGGTCCATTGAAGTTCGTCAAAGTTGATCGACTAGCCTTGTATTCGTCGTATTGACTAACCAAAGTTTTTCAGTGCACTAAGAACAATCGAACGAAGAGTATTCAGGAACAAATTATATTAAAATACTCCGGAGATGACATCTGCTGACAAAATGCTATAACTATGCCGCTACGCCGTTATGTGTATTTAAATGTTCGAAATACAATACAAAGACCGCTTTAGCAACAATATATCAATGATTATTGGTATCTATACCTTCTGGCTTGCGCTATCAAGGAACTGTGAAGTCGGGTCGCACCCAGTAAGGCTGTGGAAGAGGGGTAGTGCCAAGGATTTGATGGACCGAGATCGGAACAAACGGTATGGACTGAATGTCACAATATTTCTTTCCAGTACCGAAGTCCACCAAGAGTTCCGATAGACCGAGGGTCTTCAAAGACCGGACATCGCTGTCCATCCTGCGAACATAGGCTGTTGTATGACCCTTCTCCGTGGCATGTGCTAGATGCAGGAGGACCCTAGTGTCCGCCTCGGAATGGTTGCACGGTTGAAGTATTGTGAGGTCATAACGCCTGTTGAAGAACACGGACTCAAAACGGGTACACAGAAGGAGCTTTCCGCTCATGTCAGTCTTGGACATCTGTGTGCTGATGAATGAGAACGGCTCCTTTTTGTTAACATCTTTTAAGAAGCCGCTGATCCATTCATACTTCGGAATTTTAGGGGTTCAGGAAAAAGTATTGTGGCATTCCAGTCCAAACCATCTGTTCCGATCTTGGTCCGTCAAAGTCCGTGGCACTACCTATCTTTCACAGCTTAACGGGGTGCAAGACGACTTCACAGTTTCTTGGATGTGGCAAAAAGACCGCCTGGGCAGCCTGTACATGCAAGCATATCGGACCCCACCGACACACTAGTTGCTCTCACGCATGATCCTGACACTCTCGAGTCCGTGCATATGGAGCTTATAGAACGCTTCATCGTACTCATGTACAGCAAGGGATGTGATGCAGCCGGTGTCAATGAGGCCAAGCATCACCTCTTCATTACTGCAACCAGATCGCTGGAAAACATCCCACCTCCCAAGCCGCGCTTTTGCAGCATGTGAAGCGAGCGCTGCTGCAAGCGAGTTTCTACTGGAGTCGCTTCACTCCAGCAGGGAATCCCTGACTTCAGTGAGTGGAGCTGGCACAAAGATTGCACCAGTACATGGCAACCGCTATGGACCACTCTCAGCGACACTTCTATGGCATATGCCATTCTCATGCACTGAGGCTGACTCAAGGCATGCACGGGAAGGTGCAAATGCAACTGTGCCGATGTCCGATACATCACCCTCTGCAAATGCGAAGGCGGGTGCGTTAATAACTTGGGCGATGATGACAAGTATTATTTATTGCTGGCATCATAGAGCGCAAGCCAGAATGCATAGGTAGTAAAAGTAATCATTGGTATACTGTTGCTTAAGCGGTCTTTGTTTTGTATTTTGAACATTTAAATGCACGTAGCGGCATAGTTATAGCATTTTGTCAGCAGATGTCATCTCCGAAGTATTTTAGTAACATTTGTTCCTGAATAATCTTCTTTCGATTGTTTTTAGTAGCAACTGTTGATCTTTGACCTTTAATTCTCAAATGAGGTGACCATGACCTCAAATCGTCAAAATAAGGTCAGAATCTAATTCTCCGATGCCGCAAAGCCCTATGGTATTATTTGTGATTCTAGCCCTTTTGATGTTTCCTATAATTGACCTCCGGTTGACCTCTGTTTCGGGGGACATCTGTCATGAACCTCACATGCAATATTGCCTCAAATTGTCAAAATATGGCCAGATTCGGGTTACTCAACCCCGAAAATCGATAAAATGAGTTAGTTTGTATATCTCGACTAAAAACCACTAAAAATGACGAATTTGACCCAAAAATGACCTTTAGGGTGACCTTGACCTCAAATCGTTGAAATAAGATCAGAATCAGATTTCCCGACTCCGATAACCACTAAAAAGTTGTATTATTCATGATTCTAGCCATTTTATTGACTGACCTCTAACCCGCTGGCGGCCATAATGAATTTCGCCAAAATGGCGTCAATGTCATTGTCTCGTATTTGTGTACATAAAATTTCTATTTCGTGTATGAGGTCAGGTCTGCTGTCGGATTTGGAGCTCTCTATAGATACCAGTCCGCTTAAGGAATCGCTAAGAATAACGGTGGAAACCGGTCGGTTATGAAGAACCCATTCGAGGGCCTTGATTATGGCGACTAATTCAGTGGTGTATACAGACATATTGTCTGGTAGTTTGAAACCTTCGTGAATGTCAAGTTCTGGTATAACGAATGCAGATCCTGTATTGTGACTTGTGTTTTTGGAGCCGTCTGTATATATTTTCAAGCGATTTTTCCAATGTGTGTCAATATATTTGAGGGCAGTGACCCTTATATGCTCTGGGTTGTCCTGTTTGGTGATGTAGATCAACCTCCCCACAGCGCATGCTCCATTTCGCAGGCTCCATTACCATCCCTGCCATCAATAGCGGAAGTTGACCTTTACTACGTTGCTATGACGTATGGGGGAAACCAACCAACGCACGGTTGAGTTTGAATCCGGCCGAACAACTCCTTTAGTGTTGCACATGAGCGAACTACTTTTCATATGCTCTGTCCAGATAAACAGGGAAAATTATCTCCAGATAATTCCTTTTAACGCTAGGTCAACAGAGGTATTATGCAGACTTGAAAAGTAATCGAAATGTTCGGTAAACATCTATTTTATTATATGATGTCACTTCCGGCGATGTGCGCGAAGGCCCCGAATCCGGTCCAAAAATCTGACTGGTGGCTGGGGTGTTATTAGACCCCCAGCGAGGTGGTTGGATGTAGCTATGATCGTGTCCACGTGTGGTGTGATTAGTTGCCATGGTGGTCTATTGACCTTATCAGTGTCAGAGATACAAGAGATAGGAATGTCGTGTTCTTGGAATAATCGTTCTATCGTGTAACCGAGTGGTGCGGCGTCTTTTCCCCATTTCGTTTTTAGGTATTCGTATTCGGTTTTTGGGCCAAAAAATTTGTGGCATGGGTGGTTTTCGCCCTTGGCTATTGTTTTCCCTGCATATTTCATTGACAGCTCTTCTCGTCTTAAATGTAAGGGTTTTTCATTAGTTTCTATTTGTAGACTACATAGAGGAGTTCCTTTGAACGCCCAGGTGCCTATTTTTAAGGCCGAATACTGAATGCTGTCTATTCTTTTTAACTGGGTCTTGCATGCTGATTGGTAGGCGATTGAACCATAGTCTATTTTGGATCTGATGAGTGTTTGATATAATTTGATTAAGCTATGTTTATTGGCCCCCCAGTTGGTACCCGATACGCACCTCATAAGGTTCAGGTCTTTGTTACACCGAATAATTAATTGGTCGATGTGGTCTTTCCAAGTGAGTTTTCGGTCGAAGATCATACCTAGGTATTTGACACTATTCTTAAACTCGATTTTCTGGCCTCCTAGTGATAGCGTGATGTCTGTGTTTTGTTTATTTGAGAATAGCACACCGGTAGTTTTGACAGCTGAAAATTTGAATCCCCATTTATCGGCCCAGTCGCTAACTGTATTTAGTACCTTTTGCATTATACTTGTTAATTTTTTTATCGAGCCAGCAGATTTCCACATGGCAGCATCGTCAGCAAAAAGTGATTGTTCAATTTCAGGATGTTTTGTGTCAATTTCGTTGGCCAGGCCATTAATCAGGATGTTAAAAAGGGTGGGGCTTGTGACGCTTCTTTTTTTGATCCAGTGATACAGACAGACGGTTTATATTTGCGAGTTATCTAATGAGTGAGTTATGTTCGGTTTAACGGCCCAGCGATGACACTGTTCTATCCATACTGTTCACTCTCATAGAAATTTGCGAGTTATCTAATGAGTGAGTTATGTTCAGTTTAACAGTCCAGCGATGACCGCTGCACTCAGTGGAAGATAATCCGTTTACGGCGCCCCATTGATTGCGTGAAGTAATCCCCAAAACATGCTAGTAGGCGAAACGGTAATTTTATAGGTGTGAAAGTAGGCGAAACGAGGATAAACCCCTTCCGTCTGCATTTCCCGCCAAATGAAAAAAAGGGGAGGAGCGTAAATCCCGCCACCAAATTTGTAAAAGCGCATATCATTGGTGGAAATAATAAGAAAACGTAAATTTACGACTTACGGCTAAATGAATTACAGGCATCCTGTAAATACGAATTATGGCAGGCTTGACGATTTTATGCCATGGTACAAAATAATTACAGGCATCCTGTAAATACGAATTATGGCAGGCTTGGCATTTTATACCAGGGTATATATTATTTACAGGCATCATGTAAATGACGAATTGTGGCAGGGATGGCCAAACATAGACTAGTGTTCAACTAAACAAACCATAGTTTTCTTTTCATCGTGTTGACCATCATCCCTAATGAGACCTAATCATAGTTTGACGAACTTGTTTACCTAGAGCAGTGCATACCGGTGTGGAGGCGAAGAATGTCCGGTGGCTAAGAGTGCCCGTCTCCTAACTTCTATCCCAGGTAGAACACTTTTCTTCACATTGGGGACAAGTGTTCGTCTTTAGTTGCAATAGAAAAGGATATGAAAAGGGACAATCATCACCAGGATATTCTTATGGCATATACAGGATAGGTGTTGACATGCTCGCCTTGAGCTGAGATATTGAGATTTAGAATTGATATCAAAGCTGTTGACAAAGTTCAACCATGTTGATAAATATGGTGTTAGATATAGATATGGCATATACACTCAACGTAACAGCATGTATTATGTGACTATAGGAGATGGTGATTATGATAGCATTATAATATATAGCTGTCATCGACCTCGGAAATTACCCTTATGATTATACGTGCGGTAGTGACATTCTCCGACACTTGAACCATGAAACGTTTATATCAACATTATATACCACAGAGTCTTATCTCACTAGAAAATAATCACATAAAGTAGTAAAAAAAAAAGGGTAGATTATAGCTATGGTACTAGAAGTATATTGTGTATATATATCACAATTATAGTTACATAGTGGGTCCCATAAAACTTCCGATGTTCTCCCTCATGGCAAATGATTTCACAGTGACAACTGTCTTCTCTGTAACATGGGATCCATACATGGACACATTAATCTCAGTATTTGGGAATATGTAGGCCTGTAGAACAAGTGGGTTAAAACTCTCCACGCTAAATATTTGGTTCGAGCTGAACTGCAGAAATTGTAACAAACTTGCATTGGTTGCACTGATGATGTCCCAATAACGCTATATTGGTGTTTTCGAACGATTTTCCAGACAGGCTTTCGATTTTGCCTCATCAGACTTCGGATACTTTATCTCAGATCAGACATATCTCCTTAGTTGCATATCAAGCGTGTTATACAAATATTGGGGGTGGCCTTTTGGAAGGGCATTGACGTCATGTGACTTTTTTTAGTTGACGTCGTGTGTCAATTTCTGACGTGGTGTCCTGTGACGTTGGAAGTGTGCCACAGAAAATACGCAAAAATATGTGCGACTAACCGCAAGCGGTATATTACTCACTTCACCCTCAGAGACGTCATCCAGTTCAGAGTTATGACGTCCCTGGCTGACCTGCGGCGAGTGCAACTCTGTGAAGGGCATTGCCCGAAAGTTACTCTTGCTAAACGGTCAACGCCATTTGTAACGCTTGTCTGTTCTAACACTGGGTCTCTCTGCATCCATAAAGGCAGTCAAGTCTGGATGGATGGGCTGCCTATGCGAATCAACGTAATCACCCGCATATTCATTCAATTAAGGCGACCCGCTGTTGACCGGGTCGAACGGTGGCGTCCGTCTATAGGACGTACGTCTCTGTTGTGATATGAGACCTGGGAGCAAGACGTCTCTACCTAAGACCCATTGAAAGGGAGTCCTTATCCAAGGATCGCCCCCAATACGCCTCCAGTATGGTAGCGATCTGATTCGAGGCCATGTTAGGTGGAATAGGCACAGAGGACGTTTCGGCACTTGTCCACTTGAATGGTGTTGTCGAACTCGGCGCAACAAATAACACTGATGGTTCTGGAGAGGGGTATTCGAAAGTGGATTTCTGTTTCTATTGTTCGTGATAACGCTCAGTTGTTGTCTAAAGTCGAGATGACCAGAGCATCAACGTTCTGGTAGATCCGGAAGTAATTGCGCCGTCTAAAATCCGGCTGTAGGGTCCGACGAGGAGTTCACCTTTCCCATTCCAGGTCGTGTGTCACGTGCTGCAACAAAAATCCGGTCTTATTCTCGGAGAACTCGCTTTTTTACCAGGTTACAGGGGTCTGTGTTATACTGCTGTAACTGGATCTTCTAGGGAGAGAGGGATATTGCTTGCATGCTGCTCAAACAGTGCCGTATCCCGTCGTTTTTATATTTTTCGCGTGTTCACATTTTGGCCACAAGGCTATTCTATTGATAACAACGTCTTTATTGCTATGAACCTGACGTTTCGTTGGAGATACTTCCAAATTTTATATTCGCTCTGATAAAGTATCTCCAACGAAACGTCAGCTCCACAGCAATAAAGACTTTGTTATCCATAGAATAGCCTTGTGTTATATACGCCGACTTCTAAATGCCCATCGAAGAAATTACACATATTGGGTCTCTCCTGGGAAATCAGGGGTCGCAGCTGGATGTGACTGGGTATGAGTGACTTCAAGTCGATGAGTGAATATTCGAGCTGTGATTGTCGTCAACTTAAAAGGATTCACGAACAAACTGAGTGTACCCATGCTCACAGGATTCTTAACAACACCACATTTTTGCTAAACAAAGTCTGTACGACGTAAACGACGCTGAGCTGGCGATGATGACTGCGTTTTGTAAACAGCTGGGCCATTCGGACGTCGACTTCTGCCATGAAGTCATCGACGACGACCAAGCTGTCTGGACGATTGAGTGTACAATGATGTTGGTGACCTGTCGGCCGAGACATTGAACAAAATTAGTTTTGAGCGACTCGTGCAGCGGAGTTTCATCGTTGGAGTTGTGACGGATGGCGAGTAGTCATGACACACAATAACAGAGAAAGATTGTATTTTGCTCAAGATGGGTTTATTCCGTTCTGATGCGATCACAAATTGTTCTCCTTGGCAAGTGTTGTAAGTATATTAATCAAGTAACCAAGTAACTGTAACCGTGACAGTAACCGGGGGAAGGAACACCCGTAGCATTCACAGAAAACTAAACAGCCAATGCCTGTCCAGCTCACTATTCTGGGTATATATATTTCCAAAGTTTTTCCTCCCGTTGTTAACTGAAGAACTATATGAGAGGAGCTAACTCTAAGCTACATGATAGTCAACATTTTTACAATTTACAAACTATTAAAGTCATCTACCAAAGTATGATCATAGGGAATATCACTTCATAGTGAATGTCGAAAGTTATAATAACCATCTTATCGTAACACAGAACGTGGCACCCTATTTGGGTTTGTATGCTGATCAACGCAAACTGGATCGCCTCGGAAGAACCACTCCAGGGCCAAGTCTGTCATCGATTTCAGTATCACATGGTTGCTCAATGCCTGGGTGAAGAATGATCCATGCAGGGTAATCAAAAGTTTCCTCAACCCCTTCTTCAACGTCAGATTTCGGCTCTATGTAGATCTATGATTTCCTGGAGTGATCCTCGGAAGCTCCGCAGGTGTGATCTCTGCACGACCAATACGTCTCGTATTCCCACTGTTATCAGCCAGCTCAATCGTATACACTCCATGGTAGTCTAAAACTTTGTATACAGAGGATTCAATTTTGTCAGGTATCTCACACCGTCCCAATGGGTGTTGTCGGCGACACACCAGAGTATCGTCCTTTATAGGTAAGTCTTTCTCTTTCTTATCATGCAGGCGTTTTCTGGACGATGACTTTGCTTCTAGCCGCTTTTGTGCTTGCTGTCTGGCTTGCCATAAGCAGGCTTGATGACTGGAGACCCAATCACCATACACGTCCCCAGTATCCCTAACATCCTCCTCGTCGGGTCCTGCTCCCAACATCTGATCGACTGGAAGACGTACGCTGCGACCGAACAATAGTTAGTAATGTGAGTATCCCGTGCTAGCATGTGACGTACCATTGTAAGCGAAGCAAAGTTTGGTGAAGTAATCTGGTCAACGGCGCTTATGAATTTCAGGTAAGGTTCGGCGTGCATGGTTCTATGATACCGCTTTACCTGTCTGCTACCCTCTGGGTGGTAGTGAGTAGTTCGGCTTTTCCGTCTGCCGTATAATTTGCACAGTTCGGTGATGATAGCAGCCTCAAAATTCTCTCCCTGGTCTCTATGGATATGTTGGGGGAACTCCATATCTTGTAAACTATCCTCGAACAAGTACGCGCGTCACAGTAGGGGCCTGTTGATCCCGTGTAGCTACAGTTGTTGTGAACTTCATGAACCAGTCTGTATTAACCAGAACATTCTCCAGGCCATTGCTGCCTCCACCCATGAGGACATAGTCCACAGAGATGACTTCGAGTGGTCTGGTGGCCACAAGCTTTCCTAAGCTAGAGCGCACCAGTCTATATGGTCCATTGGCTCGAACACACCTTTCGCAACCCTCCTGTTGAGGTAGTTTTGTACATGCTTGGAAATATTCGTGACCCAGCACCTTTCTCTGATAAGGGATTCCAAAAGTTCTGCCCCCATGATGGCCAGTCGAATCATGCAACTCGTGAAGTACCTTGTCTCGCAAATATATCGGAAACATTATACACAGCAAGGTCTCGCCAACATTGTTGGTGGTGCGTCTATACAGAACACACTCTTTTAGAACCAATCCGTCCCACTGTTTCAGCAAACCTAATACAGACAAAGATTTTTTGTGTCCTTTCCTTTCCTGTTGGTCGACGTCCAAGCTTCCAAAAAGGAAGGAGTCTGCCAATCACTGGAGTCCCATTTTGGTAGTCCAGTCGTTCCGTTGATTTCCATCTCACGAGTCACCGTGTTTACACTGACACACGCATTTTATAGGGCCACCACTTATAACTGTTCAGGCAACTTGGTCCCAAGTATGCTTGATACCTGGATCTGTACCACATCCCAGTGCTCCATCACATCATCAATCGGAGATGAGGCCTCACCCGGAATGTGAGACAAAGCGCCAGCACTCACGTTCGTTTTCCCTGAGCTGTAGCGAAATGTGAAGTCAAATACAGCGAGTTCATTAATCTACCTTTGTTGGATAGCAGGAACCTTAGGTTTCGATAGAATGTATGTGAGGGGGTTATTGTCCGTGAAAACTATGAAAGTTGATCTAATCAGATAAGCACGAAGTGGCCCACTTCAGAGCAAGCAGTTCTATCCTCTCGTTTGAATGTCCTGCCTTAAGCTCTGGCTGTCGGATCCCTCTCGAGGCATAGGCGACCACCCTCAACTGCCAAGCCTGAAATGTCCAAGGACTGCTCCCGAGGCAGTGTTGCTGGCGTCAAACTCCAAAATGAACGGCTTTGTGAAATCTGGGAAGGTTAGCACTGGTGAGCTGGTAAGTCTGTCATTGAATGCCTCCTGGCACTTATTGTTTCACAGTTCCGTGACGTCACAGTTCTTGTTTATGTGTGTCTGTTTCTTTCCTTGGGAATGCCACACTTCCATATCAGATCGAACATGCGAGTTGCAGCCGCGGCGAAGTGTTTCACAAACCGCCGGTATTAGGAGGCGAATCCTAAAAAGGACCGTTACTGCTTCAGGGTTTTGGGCGCTGACCATACGGCCACAGCCAGAATTTTTTCGGGAGAAGTGGATACGCCATCTTCAGAAACCACATGGCCAAGAAATTTTACCTTCTCTCGCCAATTCCACCGTCAAGCCATGGTGCTGGAGTTTCTGCAATACAGACTCGAGTCGGCGTATGTGCTCAGGAATATCGGCTGACCATATGATTATGTCGTCTAGATAGAAGAATAGTCTCTCCATGAGATCTTCGTGGAACACATACCCCATCAACCTCAGAATGTTGCGGTGGGCGTTCGTAAGTCTAACGGTATGCGATTGAATTTGTCTAATCCGATTGGGGAAGTGAAGGCTGTCTTGCGCCGTTCACTCTCTTCGACGCCCATCTGGTTGTAGGCTGCCTTCAGATCAGGGATGGAGAAATAAACTGTGCCTTTTATATGACCGAGGGATTCTTCTATCTTTGGCAACGGGTACACATCCCTGGTCACCTTGCCATTGAGCCTCCTGTAATAACAGCATATTCGTAATTTTCCACTTTTTTCTCACAAGTACAACTGGAGCGCAATAACTCGATGAGCTACGACGGATGATCCCCTGCTGCAAGACATCCTGCAGGTGTCTTTTAACCTCTGGCACTAGAGGACGGGGTTGGGAGACGGGAACATCATTTTCAGTATTGATCTTATGACATATCGTTCGTGTTTTGCCACGACCAGGGGTGAACACATCACTATGTCGGTTGATCAGATCGACCACATCCTGGTGCTGTTCTGATGTCCCATTAAAGTTCTCTAAATGCAAATGTTTAGATAATCCACCAAAATTATCACTTTTTCTCTCGACTACCAGCCGATTAACTTTAGCTGTGACTTCCAAGTCTTCTGCTACTGAGCAGGCTTGGGTTGTAGCGAGACGAGTTGACTCAGTCAGTACATGTCCTTCCACGGGGATACCTGTGCGTTTTACCGTCATAATCGGTGAAGCTGGCATCACTACCGCTTGAGTACCTGCTAATTCGGCGAACTTCCGTTTACCTCATTTTCTGAAACAGAGAGAGACTGAGACGACAAAATTCTGATAGCCGGGATATGACTAATAACATTCATGCCTAAGTCCGGGCCTTCTACTACAATCTCTCTCATATCTACATGAAACTTTCACGACTGGAATACCAACATCTTTAATAACAGTGTCAAACACAATGTTAGTTACACTCCAAATAAGGTAGGTCTAAACCATTGGCTGCTTTGAGCGTTAACCAAACAGTAGGCTGCAAAGGATACTGACTAAGCACCATGTTGTAAAAAGTTTCTGTAATAGTGGTCACTTGTGAACCAGTGTCCACAGCAGGAACTTTACTTGCCGACCATCCACGAGAGCGTTAACATTCGGGCTACCAACTACCTGACGTCAGGAATCCGGTGGGCCACTACTATCTTCTCGAACCTCAGGAGAACGTGCAGGCTCATCCCAGTCAGATGCCCTTCTATGCTGCCTTGCAGGAGAGGGACAGGTTCATTCCAGTCAGATGCCTTCCTATGCTGCCTTGCAGGAGAGGGACAGGTTCATTCCAGTCAGATGCCTTCCTATGCTGCCTTGCAGGATAGGGTGCAGGTTCATTCCAGTCAGATCCCTTTCTATGTTGCCTTGCAAGGAGAGAGTGCAGCACTATCCCAGTCGGACGCATACCCACGCTGTCTCAGGTAATAAAAACTCCTGTTCAAAAACTCCTTCATTCGTTGAAGTCTACTAGATCTAGTCCCGAAGACTGTCTTCAATGATGCAAACAGTGCAGCAGGAGAGTTCGGGCCTTGATGTCTTCTCTCATCTGCCACGGCATCACAGTAATAGTCCCTCAGAAAAAACACGGCAGATTCACCGCTCATCTGCTGAGTGGTCACAACCCTTGAGGCCGGTCTTCTGTCCATACAATGGTAGTTTCACGGGACGCGGTATAACAGTCCTCGCTGGAGTTTGACCCGCTTGTCCACGACTTCCAGCCAATTGAAGGCGTAACTGTCCCACCTCTATACTCAACAATTTCATCTCGTTTGTTTGATCTCCAGTCGCTGCATGGTCGTCATCGTTGTTCAATCTCCGGTTCTTTATACTTCCAGAATTCACACCCAATTGTCGTTGTAACAGAATTTTCCCAATCCCACTTCTGACAACTGTGTGACGGATGGCGAGTAGTTGTGACACACAATAACAGGGAAAGACTGTGTTTTGCTCTAGATGGGTTTATTCACTTCTGATTCGACCATAAATTGTTTTCATGAAGTATTGTAAGTATCTTAATCAAGTAACCAAGTAACTGTAACCGTGAGATTAACTGGGGAAAGGGACACCCCGGACCTTCACAGGAAACTCAACAACCAAAGCATGTCCAGCTTACTATTCTGGGTATATATATTCCCAATGTCTCTCATCCCGTTTGTTAAGAAAGAGAACAGCTGTAACACTGGAGAACTATATCAGGGGAGATAACCATCCTTAGTTACATAAGCCAGTAACGCTCTGTCACAGAGATTTGTCCGGCTTCAGACAAAAACTTTTGTTTTCATTGCGCCATGGGGATGTTCGAATTACCACCAGGGGAATGTATTTGTCGTCGGCATAGCGGTGAGGGAAGGGAGACGCTATGAATCTTAGCTAACTCTAAGCGTGCTACATTTATTTAAATTTGGTCTTTGGTTTCTTGGTGTAACCATATAGTATTAAATGGTAGAGTAATAGTCAGTCGATTTGATGTAAGCTAGTAAGGTGGTGTATACCTTGTTTATAAGAGGTGGTTTAGGATTTAATATAGAAGCCAACGACAGAGGGACATTTAAGTTTTTGAGCTCGTTTTCCAGTGTGCGGCGATAGGGGCCATGTTTTGGGCATTTGAGTATAAAATGTTCTATCGTTTCTTCTTCGTTGTTGCATGAGGTGCATAGTGGTGATGTGTTTTTTATTAGCTTAGAGAGGTGTGATTTTAGTCCTGTTTTGCCTAGTCTTAATCTTGTGATGATGCGGTCGTCACGTTTACTGACTAGCTGGAATCCACAACTCTGTCTTTTCCCCTTATCTAGAATACTATGTAGCCATCTACCTCGGTTTTCTTCGTTCCATTCCTTTTCCCATTCACTATCTATTCTGGTGTTAATGATAGAATTCAGTTCTTTGGTTCCTAGTCCTATATGCACGTCAGGTGCAGTTTTGGTGAGGCTGTCTTTGGCTGTCCTATCGGCGGCTTCATTTCCCCTAACGTCCACGTGGGCGGGAATCCAAGCTAAAATGGCGTCAATGTCATTGTCTCGTATTTGTGTACATACAATTTCTATTTCGTGTATGAGGTCAGGTCTGCTGTCGGATTTGGAGCTCTCTATAGATACCAGTCCGCTTAAGGAATCGCTAAGAATAACGGTGGAAACCGGTCGGTTCTGAAGAACCCATTCGAGGGCCTTGATTATGGCGACTGATTCAGTGGTGTATACAGACATATTGTCTGGTAGTTTGAAACCTTCGTGAATGTCAAGTTCTGGTATAACGAATGCAGATCCTGTATTGTGACTTGTGTTTTTGGAGCCGTCTGTATATATTTTCAAGCGATTTTTCCAATGTGTGTCAATATATTCGAGGGCAGTGACCCTTATATGCTCTGGGTTGTCCTGTTTGGTGATGTAGCTATGTATATTCGTGTCCACGTGCGGTGTGATTAGTTGCCATGGTGGTCTATTGACCTTATCAGTGTCAGAGATACAAGAGATAGGAATGTCGTGTTCTTGGAATAATCGTTCTATCGTGTAACCGAGTGGTGCGGCGTCTTTTCCCCATTTCGTTTTTAGGTATTCGTATTCGGTTTTTGGGCCAAAAATTTTGTGGCATGGGTGGTTTTCGCCCTTGGCTATTGTTTTCCCTGCATATTTCATTGACAGCTCTTCTCGTCTTAAATGTAAGGGTTTTTCATTAGTTTCTATTTGTAGACTACATAGAGGAGTTGCTTTGAACGCACCGGTGGCTATTTTTAAGGTCGAATACTGAATGCTGTCTATTCTTTTTAACTGGGTCTTGCATGCTGATTGGTAGGCGACTGAACCATAGTCTATTTTGGATCTGATGAGTGTTTAATATAATTTCATTAAGCTATGTTTATTGGCCCCCCAGTTGGTACCCGATACGCACCTCATAAGGTTCAGGTCTTTGTTACACCGAATAATTAATTGGTCGATGTGGTCTTTCCAAGTGAGTTTTCGGTCGAAGATCATACCTAGGTATTTGACACTATTCTTAAACTCGATTTTCTGGCCTCCTAGTGATAGCGTGATGTCTGTATTTTGTTTATTTGAGAATAGCACACCGGTAGTTTTGACAGCTGAAAATTTGAATCCTCATTTATCGGCCCAGTCGCTAACTGTATTTAGTACCTTTTGCATTATACTTGTTAATTTTTTTATCGAGCCAGCAGATTTCCACATGGCAGCATCGTCAGCAAAAAGTGATTGTTCAATTTCAGGATGTTTTGTGTCAATTTCGTTGGCCAGGCCATTAATCAGGATGTTAAAAAGGGTGGGGCTTATGACGCTGCCCTGTGGGGTGCCGTTATCTAGCTGGTGGTCCATGGATATGGTGTTACCAATACGAACTTTGAAGTTTCGGTCATGAAGAAATTTTTTTATCCAGCGTTGTATCCTGCCCTTAATTCCTAGGTTGTTTAATTGGGTGATAATCCCGTCCTGCCATACAAGGTCAAATGCCTTTTCTATATCCAAGAAAATGCCTAATGTATATTGGTGTTTGGCATTACCCTTTTTGATTGAGTGTTGGAGTCTGGCTATGTGGTCTAAAGTACTTCTTTTTTTGATCCAGTGATTGACTGAAATTGTAGTTTAAGGGCCGCTTCCCATTCGGATTTCGCGGCCCATCAACTCAATGTTTTATTCGAATTTCGCGGTACATTACTTTGTTTATTGAATATCTTTTCCAGCGCTAAATATAAATAAATAAATAAATAAATAGATAAATAATAAATAACAATGAGAGATTAGTAGGAGATATAAATAGAAGTAAATAAGAATCGCTATATGTACAAGTTCGTAAGTCTCTTTTTGGTTTTTGGTTAAGTTATACTGGTAAATATGAGTTCACTGTAATCGCGTGTATGATTCCTTTGTCTTGGTACCCCTTTGTACGCACAAAGCCGTCCAGAAAAAACTGGGAGAACCAAGGGCGTCTTCAGGATTTTTCGGATCGACTTCACTAACGACGCCCTTGGGAACAGGGTGGGTTCTTCCAGAAATCTGTGCCTGTAACAATTGCTTGGAGTGTGTATTGGGGCACAGGGCGGCAGGTCTATGTCCTATATTGCGTGAAAGTCAAAGGATCATATTCTGTGTTAAGGCGTCAGTTCGGTGTCATCTATGGGGTAGCGTGTCGGTGTGGTCTAGGGTCGAGTATTCTGATTCTGGGTGTTCTTGCTATGCGGCGTTGTCACTCAAGGCGCTGTTGGTATTCCTGTAAGCGTCATCCGTCTTCTGTTTCTGGTCTTGTCCAACTCGTCTGTGGTCTTCGGTGTGCCTGTATCATATGAAATAGAAGGCTTGTAGTCATTCTTGTTTTCTATTGTTTTTCGATGCAATAATTTGATATATCTTCCTCCCAACAACAGGCACGCCCCGACCGTCAGTCACATAATATGAATACCAATATATAATTAAGTGAGTAAATAGATAAACAAATGAATAAATAACTAAACATTTCGATAGATTCAGTACTAGGTGAATACACAAATAAACGGCTCTGTATTATTTCTGTATGCATTATCGTTTGATGGCCATAAAGAATTTGTAGGACAATGAGATAGACGGCCCTCAGTATCAAGGTAACTCCGCCATCACCATTTCCTATATTTTATGCCGAATACTGCTCGCTATATGCGATTTGGCCGTGCTAATGTTGTCATGAATTCAATTAGATTTGGCCATCGTTTGTTTTGTAGGACAGTGGAACAAACGGCCCTCATTGATCCAGTGATACAGACAGACGGTTTATATTTGCGAGTTATTTAATGAGTGAGTTATGTTCAGTTTAACGGCCCAGCGATGACACTGTTCACTCTCACAGAAATTTGCGAGTTATCTAATGAGTGAGTTATGTTCAGTTTAACGGTCCAGCGATGACCGCTGCACTCAGTGGAAGATAATCCGTGTACGGCGCCCCATTGATTGCGTGAAGTAATCCCCAAAACATGCTAGTAGGCGAAACGGTAATTTTATAGGTGTGAAAGTAGGCGAAACGAGGATAAACCCCTTTCGTCTGCATTTCCCGCCAAATGAAAAAAAGGGGAGGAGCGTAAATCCCGCCACCAAATTTGTAAAAGCGCATATCATTGGTGGAAATAATAAGAAAACGTAAATTTACGACTTACGGCTAAATGAATTACAGGCATCCTGTAAATACGAATTATGGCAGGCTTGACGATTTTATGCCATGGTACAAAATAATTACAGGCACCCTGTAAATACGAATTATGGCAGGCTTGGCATTTTATACCAGGGTATATATTATTTACAGGCATCATGTAAATGACGAATTGTGGCAGGGATGGCCAAAAATAGACTAGTGTTCAACTAAACAAACCATAGTTTTCTTTTCATCGTGTTGACCATCATCCCTAATGAGACCTAATCATAGTTTGACGAACTTGTTTACCTAGAGCAGTGCATACCGGTGTGGAGGCGAAGAATGTCCGGTGGCTAAGAGTGCACGTTTCCTAACTTCTATCCCAGGTAGAACACTTTTCTTCACATTGGGGACAAGTGTTCGTCTTTAGTTGCAATAGAAAAGGATATGAAAAGGGACAATCATCACCAGGACATTCTTATGGCATATACAGGATAGGTGTTGAAATGCTCGCCTTGAGCTGAGATATTGAGATTTAGAATTGATATCAAAGCTGTTGACAAAGTTCAACCATGTTGATACGTATGGTGTTAGATATAGATATGGCATATACACTCAACGTAACAGCATGTATTATGTGACTATAGGAGATGGTGATTATGATAGCATTATAATATATAGCTGCCATCGACCTCGGAAATTACCCTTATGATTATACGTGCGGTAGTGACATTCTCCGACACTTGAACCATGAAACGTTTATATCAACATTATATACCACAGAGTCTTATCTCACTAGAAAATAATCACATAAAGTAGTAAAAAAAAAGGGTAGATTATAGCTATGATACTAGAAGTATATTGTGTATATATATATCACAATTATAGTTACATAGTGGGTCCCATAAAACTTCCGATGTTCTCCCTCATGGCAAATGATTTCACAGTGACAAATGTCTTCTCTGTAACATGGGATCCATACATGGACACATTAATCTCAGTATTTGGGAAATATGTAGGCCTGTAGAACAAGTGGATTAAAACTCTCCACGCTAAATATTTGGTTCGAGCTGAACTGCAGAAATTGTAACAAACTTGCATTGGTTGCACTGATGATGTCCCAATAACGCTATATTGGTGTTTTCGAACGATTTTCCAGACAGGCTTTCGATTTTGCCTCATCAGACTTCGGATACTTTATCTCAGATCAGACATATCTCCTTAGTTGCATATCAAGCGTGTTATACAAATATTGGGGGTGGCCTTTTGGAAGGGCATTGACGTCATGTGACTTTTTTTAGTTGACGTCTTGTGTCGATTTCTGACGTGGTGTCCTGTGACGTTGGAAGTGTGCCACAGAAAATACGCAAAAATATGTGCGAGTAACCGCAAGCGGTATATTACTCACTTCACCCTCAGAGACGTCATCCAATTCAGAGTTATGACGTCCCTGGCTGACCTGCGGCGAGTGCAAATCTGTGAAGGACATTGCCCGAAAGTTACTCTTGTTAAACGGCCAAGGCCATTTGTAACGCTTGCCTGTTCTAACACTGGGTCTCTCTGCATCCATAAAGGCAGTCAAGTCTTGATGGATGGGCTGCCCATACGAATCAACGTAATCACCCGCATATTCGTTCAATTAAGGCGACCCGCTGTTGACCGGGTCGAACGGTGGCGTCCGTCTAGGGAACGTACGTCTCTGTTGTGATATGAGACCTGGGAGCAATACGTCTCTACCTAAGACCCATTGAAAGGGAGTCCTTATCCAAGGATCGCCCCCAATACGGTCTTTCGCCTCCAGTATGGTAACGATCTGATTCGAGGCCATGTTAGGTGGAATAGGCACAGAGGACGTTTCGGCACTTGTCCAGTTGAATGATGTTGTCGAACTCTGCGCAACAAATAACATTGATGGTTCTGGAGAGGGGTATTCAAAAGTGGATTTCCGTTTCTATTGTTCGTGATGACGCTCAGTTGTTGTCTAAAGTCGAGATGACCAGAGCATCAACGTTCTGGTAGATCCGGAAGTAATTGCGCCGTCTAAAATCCGGCTGTAGGGTCCGACGAGGAGTTCACCTTTCCCATTCCAGGTCGTGTGTCACGTGCTGCAACAAAAATCCAGTCTTATTCTCGGAGAACTCGCTTTTGTACCAGGTTACAGGGGACTGTGTTATACTGCTGTAACTGGATCGTCTAGGGAGAGAGGGATATTGCTTGCATGCTGCTCGAACAGTGCCGTATCCCGTCGTTTTTATATTTTCGCGTGTTCACATTTTGGTCACAAGGCTATTCTATGGATAACAGCGTCTTTATTGCTGTGAACTTGACGTTTCGTTGGAGATACTTCCAAATTTTATATTCGCTCTGATAAAGTATCTCCAACGAAACGTCAGCTCCACAGCAACAAAGAATTTGTTATCCATAGAATAGCCTTGTGTTATATACGCCGACTTCTAAATGCCCATCGAAGAAATTACACATATTGGGTCTCTCCTGGGAAATCAGGGCCCGCAGCTGGATGTGACTGGGTATGAGTGACTTCAAGTCGATGAGTGAATATTCGAGCTGTGATTGTCGTCAACTTAAAAGGATTCACGAACAAACTGAGTGTACCCATCTCGCAAGTTTCTTAACAACACCACATTTTTGCTAAACAAAGTCTGTACGATGTAAACGACGCTGAGCTGGCGATGATGACTGCGTTTTGTAAACAGCTGGGCCACTCGGACGTCGACTTCTGCCATGAAGTCATCGACGACGACCAAACTGTCTGGACTTAGACGATTGAGTGTACAATGATGGTGGTGACCTGTCGGCCGAGACATTGAACAAAATTAGTTTTGAGCGACTCGTGCAGCGGAGTTTCATCGTTGGAGTTGTGCTGGATGGCGAGTAGTCATGACACACAATAACAGAGAAAGATTGTATTTTGCTCAAGATGGGTTTATTCCGTTCTGATGCGATCACAAATTGTTCTCCTTGGCAAGTGTTGTAAGTATATTAATCAAGTAACCAAGTAACTGTAACCGTGACAGTAACCGGGGAAAGGAACACCCGTGGCATTCACAAAATAATAAACAACCAATGCCTGTCCAGCTCACTATACTGGATCGCCTCGGAAGAAGAACTCCAGGACCAAGTCTGTCATCGATTTCAGTATCACATGGTTGCTCAATGCCTGGGTTAAGAATGATCTATGCAGGGTAATCAAAAGTTTCCTCAACCCCTTCTTCAACGTCAGATTTCGGCTCTATGTACATCTATGATTTCAGGGAGTGATCCTCGGAAGCTCCACATGTGTGATCTCTGCACGACCAATACGTTTCGTATTCCCACTGTTATCAGCCAGCTCGATCGCATACACTCCATGGTAGTCTAAAACTTTGTATACAGAGGGTCCAATTTTTGTCAGGTATCTCACACCGTCTCAATGGGTGTTGTCGGCGATACACCAGAGTATCGTCCTATATAGGTAAGTCTTTCCCTTTCTTATCATGTAGACGTTTTCTGGACGATGACTTTGCTTCTAGCCGCTTTTGTGCTTGCTATCTGGCTTGCCATAAGCAGTCTTGATGACTGGAGACCCAATCACCATACACGTCCCTAGTATCCCTAACATCCACCTCGTCAGGTCCCGCTTCCAACATCTGATCGAATGGAAGACGTTCGCTGCGACCGAACAATAGTTAGTAATGTGAGTATCCCGTACTAGCACGTGACGTACCATTGTAAGCGAAGCTTTGGTGAGGTTTGGTGAGGTAATCTGGTCAACGGCGCTTATAAATTTCAGGTAAGGTTCGGCGTTCATGGTTCTATTATACCGCTCTACCTGTCTGTTACACTCCGGGTGGTAGTGAGTAGTTCGGCTTTTCCGTCTGCCGTATAATTTGCCTCCAAATTTCCTCCCTGGTCACTATGAATATGTTGAGGGAACTCCATATCTTGTGAACTATCCTCGAACAAGTACGCGCGTCACAGTAGGGGCCCGTTGATCCCGTGTAGCTACAGTTGTTGTGAACATTAACCAGAACATTCTCCAGGCCATTGCTGGCTCCACCCATGAGGGCATAGTCCACAGAGATGACTTCGAGTGGTCTGGTGGCCACGAGCTTTCCTAAGCTAGAGCGCACCAGTCTTTATGGTCCGTTGGCTCGAACACACCTTTCGCAACCCTCCCGTTAAGGTAGTTTTGTACATGCTTGAAAATATTCGTGACCCAGCACCTTTCTCTGATAAGGGATTCCAAAAGCTCTGCCCCCTGATGGCCAGTCGAATCATGCAACTCGTGAAGTACCTTGTCTCGCAAACATATCGGAAACATTACCTACAGCAAGGTCTCGCCAACATTGTTGGTGGTGCGTCTATACAGAACACCAATCTGTCCCAATGTTTCAGCAAACCTAATACAGACAAAGATTTTTTGTGTCCTTTCCTTTCCTGTTGGTCGACGTCCAAGCTTCCAAAAAGCAAGGAGTGTGCCAATCAATGGAGTCCCATTTCGAGGCATAGGCGGCCACCCTCAACTGCCAAGCTTGAAATGTCCAAGGATTGCTCCCGAGGCAGTGTTGCTGGCGTCAATCTCCAAAATGAACGGCTTTGTGAAATCTGGGAAGGTTAACACTGGTGAGCTGGTAAGTCTGTCATTGAATGCCTCCTGGCACTTATTGTTTCACAGTTCCGTGATGTCACAGTTCTTGTTTATGTGTTTCTGTTTCTTTCCTTGGGAATGCCACACTTCCATATCAGTCGAACATGCGAGTTGCAGCCGCGGCGAAGTGTTTCACAAACCGCCGGTATTAGGAGGCGAATCCTAAAAAAGAACCTTACTGCTTCAGGGTTTTGGGCGCTGACCATACGGCCACAGCTCGAATGTTTTCGTGAGCAGTGGATACGCCATCTTCAGAAACCACGTGGCCAAGAAATTTTACCTTCTCTCGCCAATTCCACCGTCAAGCCATGGTGTTGGAGTTTCTGCAATACAGACTCGAGTCGGCGTATGTGCTCAGGAATATCGACTGACCATATGATTATGTCGTCTAGATAGAAGAATACTCTCTCCATGAGATCTTCGTGGAACACATCAACCTCTAAATGATGCGGGGGCGTTCGTAAGCCTAAACGGCATGCGATTGAATTTGTCTAATCCGATGGGGGATGTGAATTACAACACATATAAGGGAAGTGGGAAGAGGTCCCGACATACTGACTGCGTCATATGACTTCACAGAATAGTCTTCTGGTAAACCTATTCTAAAGCACATATCAAGAATCTAACGATTCGTGATATGTGTTGTATCTCAGGTACGCTTTTATTGCACCTGTTCATGTGGCAACATGGATGATATGACCACACGGCCCCTAGCACCGGCATAAGCGGTATTAGATACAAATCTAGAGAGCTATGATGGAAATGCTCTAACAACTCGTATACTGGTAATTGGTGAGCTGTTTCGCTGTGACAACTCGTACATTGGCGATTGGTGAGCTGTATCGTCGTCAGATGTAAATGACGCCAATTAACACAAAAGACTAGTCTGTAAGGCCCGATGTCGACCCAGCATCAACTTCCCACAAATGCCAACATATATCAAATTACAACACATATAAGGGAAGTGGGAAGAGGTGCCGACATACTGACTGCGTCACATGACTTCACAGAATAGTCTTCTGGTTAACTTATTCTATAGCACATACCAAGAATCTAACGATTCGTGATATGTGTTGTATCTCAGGTACGCTTTTATTGTACCTGTTCATGTGGCAACTGTCTTGTGCCGTTCACTCTCTTCGACCCCCATCTGATTGTAGGTTGCCTTCAGATCAGGGATGGAGAAATAAACTCTGCCTTTTATCAGGCCGAGGGATTCTTCTATCCTTGGCAATGGGTACACATCCCTGGCCACCTTGTCATTGAGCCTCCTGTAATCACAGCATATTCGTAATTCTCCACTTTTTTTCTCACAAGTACAACTGGAGCGCAATAACTCGATGAGCTACGACGGATGATCCCCTGCTGCAAGACATCCTGCAGGTGTCTTTTAACCTCTGGTACTAGATGACGGGGTATTCCATGATGTGGTTGGGAGACGGGAACATCATCTTCAGTATTGATCTGATGACATATCGTTTGTGTTTTGCCACGACCAGAGGTGAACACATCACTATGTCGGTTGATCAGATCGACCACATCCTGGTGCTGTTCTGATTACAAGCGTCTAGTCCGTCATTCATAATCCAGCCGTCGTCCATTAGAGAATATCCGCGTCCATAATCCAAAGACCTATTCCATTTTCCATATAACAGTATTAGCACCAAATTCAAAAAGACAATCATAGTATACATAACATAGGCTTGTTTCCTGCAAGAGAGAAGCGGTCAACAGTTTTCAATGATGCCGGCAAGACATCATGATGTTCCAAAATATCAAATCCGTATCGCTGATCAGTATTCTTAATCCATAATATTCGTTATAGAGTCGTCATCTAAAAAAAATGTATCTCAGTCACGCTTTGATTGTGACTGTTCATATGAGTACCATGAGGATCTTGAAGTACATGGTTTCATACGGCCCCTAGCCCCGGGTTAAGCGGAATTAGACACAAGTTACGAAACGTAGCGCCATAGATCTTGCACGCTACTTTCGTATTTTGCTATCAGCATGCGATATGTATCGCCAAATTTGAGAAACTTTGAGTGTAGGCGCTTGGTGGAATAGCCCTGTTTTTTAAGTTTCTGCACCAATGTTTTGTGACGTTGATTAAAATCGTGACATTTAACACAGGAACTAGCAAATGCTACTAAACGAGATATGTATACGCCATATGCAGGTCCCACTGGAATATTACTGTCCAGAAAGGGATAGTTTACGGTCTCGAAATTGTAATCATCTATTTTGTCATCAAGTCGACGAGAGAGAATGCCCGCTTCATTTTTATAGAGATATAGATCTAAATATGATGTGCCTGTAGGGCTATCTGTAGTTTCCTTCAAATCCAGTGAAGGTGGATATATATCCTTCACTGCGTCATTTATATAGCGATTATCCACAGCGAGAAGATCGTCTATATAGCGTTTGGTGAATGCATCAAAGTTCTCTGAATGCAAATGTTTAGATAATCCACCAGGATTATCACTTTTTCTCTCGACTTCCAGCCGATTAACTTTAGCTGTGACCTCCAGGTCTTCTGCTACTGAGCAGGCTTGGGTTGTAGCGAGACGAGTTGACTCAACCAGTACCTGTCCTTCCACGGGGATACCTGTGCGTTTCACCCCCACAATCGGTGAAGCTGGCACCACTACCTCTCGAGTACCTACTACTCCGGCGAACTTCCGTTTACCTCATTTTCTGAAACAGAGTGAGACTGAGACGACAAAATTCTGATAGCCGGGATACGACTAATAACATTCATGCCTAAGTCCGGGCCTTCTACTACAATCTCTCTCATATCTACATGAAACTTTCACGACTAGAATGCCAACATCTTTAATAACAGTGTCAACCATACTGTTAGTTACAGCCCAAATAAGGTAGGTCTAAACCATTGGCTGCTTTGAGCGTTAACCAAACAGTAGGCTGCACAGGATACTGACTAAGCACCATGTTGTAAAAAGTTTCTGTAATAGTGGTCACTTGTGACCCAGTGTCCACAGCAGGAACTTTACTTGCCGACCATCCACGAGAGCGTTAACCTCCGGGATACCAACTACCTGACGTCAGGAAACCGGTGGGCCATTGCTATCTTCTCGAACCTCAGGAGAACGTGCAGGCTCATCCCAGTCAGATGCCCTTCTATGCTGCCTTGCAGGAGAGGGATAGGTTCATTCCAGTCAGATGCCTTCCTATGCTGCCTTGTAGGAGAGGGTGCAGGTTCCTTCCAGTCAGATGCCTTTCTATGTTGCCTTACAAGGAGAGAGTGCAGCACTATCCCAGTCGGACGCATACCCACGCTGTCTCAGGTAATACATCGTCTTCTTTGTCCGGGTCGATGGCAATATAAGCAGCAGCGGTAACCATTCTCCAACTCGCGTTGATTTGAGGGTCCATGGGAAGTGGAGCAGACGTTTTGGTGTTGATAGCTGATTGTGTACGACATTGTACAAGTTGTCTAATAACCCGAATTAGCTCATTCGTCTTTGGATTATGGACGGGGATACGCTTCTCTCTTGCAGGAAACAAGCTTATGTTTATGTATACTATGATTGTCTTTTTAAATTTGGTGCTAATACTGTTATATGGAATATGAAATAGGTCTTTGGATTATGGACGCGGATATTCTCTAATGGACGACGGCTGGATTATGAATGACGGACTAGACGCTTGTAATTCTCTAATGGACGACGGCTGAATTATGGATGACGGACTAGACGCTTGTAATGAAGGAGGTTCTCGGCTGTCTGCCTCCACTGTGAGCTCCCTCACATGTACACGTCCAACAGATGGATCATCGTTCTCATCTAGGGCCATTTTTCGTAGTTCCATGAATGTAAATCTCTCGTTGCTTCTTAATAGCCGCTTCAAAAGCTTCTGGACAGATTGTTGGTCTTACACCTTCCACAAACTGCTCTTTAAGTAATTTCGATTGTTCTAGTGTATTCAAGTTCATTTTCGTAGCCAATGTCACAAGAGCCTGTGTATATCCCATCACAGTTTCGCTTGCATGCTGGGTCCTGTTCAAAAACTTCATTCGTTAAGGTCTACTAGATCTACTCCCGAAGACTGTATTCAATGGTGCAAACAGAGCAGCAGGAGAGTTCGGGCCTTGATGTCTTCTCTCATCTGCCGCGGCACCACAGTGATAGTCCCTCAGAAATAACACGGCAGATTCACCGCCCAGCTGCTGAGTGGTCACATCCCTTTACGCCTGTCCGACTCATATATCCGGGTCTTCTCTCCCTCCATACAATGGTAGTTTCACGGGACGCGGTATAACAGTCCTCGCTGGAGTTTGACCCGCTTGTCCACGACTTCCAGCCAATTGAAGGCGTAACTGTCCCACCTCTATACTCAACAATTTCATCTCGTTTGTTTGATCTCCAGTCGCTGCTTCTTCTAAAGGTTGGGCCATGGTCGCCATCGTTGCTCAATCTCCGGTTCTTTATACTTCCAGAATTCACACCCAATTTTCGTTGTAACAGAATTTTCCCAATCCCACTTCTGACAACTGTGTGACGGATGGCGAGTACTTGTGACACACAATAACATGGAAAGACTGTGTTTTGCTCTAGATGGGTTTATTCACTTCTGATTCGACCATAAATTGTTCTCATAAAGTATTGTAAGTATCTTAATCAAGTAACCAAGTAACTGTAACCGTGAGATTAACTGGGGAAAGGGACACCCCGGACCTTCACAGGAAACTCAACAACCAAAGCATGTCCAGCTCACTATTCTGGGTATATATATTCCCAATGTGTCTCCTCCCGTTTGTTAAGAAAGAGAACAGCTGTAACACTGGAGAACTATATCAGGGGCGCTAACTCTCCTTAGTTACATAAGCCAGTAACGCTCTGTCACAGAGATTTGTCCGGCTTCAGACAAAATCTTTTGTTTTCATTGAACCACGATGGTTACATGGGCAACTCGTATATTTCCGTATCCTGTCAGCAGAGCTCGTACACAGTCAGTATTACACTGTCACAAGGATTGGCTCAAATTGACCAGATATTTTTGGGTATGGACGTGACGGACCCAAGGTGTTTGGGCCAAATTCCATTTTGACCCAAATATTTTGGGTATACCAAAAATTCTGACAGTGTAGGTTATCTTCCTTTACGCTCTGCCTTCAAACCTGTAGCAATAACATGCTCCGATAAACTAAATCTACCTCAGACTCTTGAAGCGCTATCACGCAGTTACCTGTAATAAATGTGAGCTTCGTCATTTCTAGTTATCAATTGCGGTTAATTATTTTTATGTATGCTATGATTGTATTATTTTCTTTTTCAAATTTGGTGCTAATGCTGTTATATGATATAGATCTTTGGATTATGCATGCAGAGATATTTTAATGGGCGACGCTGTATCATAATTCTTCGTATTCCTCCGTCTTTGACCATAAAACATGTTCATGTTCGTTCCGTGTACGATTCTCGTTCTGTTAACAATAAAAATAACAATACGATTTAACCTACGCTTCTCTTTGCTCCAAAAAGTTAATATCACAGAATTCTCAGTTCTAAATGTGTTGTTGTCATTTGAGAGTGGCTCTCGATAATGGTGGCTTAGATTTTCATCAAAAGGTTTTCAGCGGGATAAATTCGTTGCACAGTTTGTCTGTGACCCAATACGGAAATGTATTGGGTCAATGAGGTTTTACTCATCCCACATATTTCCTTATTGGGCCACTGACAAACTGTGGTCGGTATATAGCTGAAATATTGCTAATCGCGACGTTAAACCTTAATTCTCTCTCTCTCTCTCTCTCTCCGGCCAACTGTGTAACTAATAGTATCCTCCTCTGATGCTCTACTTCCTCTGGTAGATATGGTAAGTGCGGAAGGTAGTGCGATCTGACAATGTCTCTGTTGACGTTGTCAGTGCGGTCGATGACCTCAATAAAGTGAGTGGTGACTTCCGTACTTTGGGTCCGGGGTGGAACATGAGGGTCTCTACTGTAGCATGGCTGTGACCTGATGACCGGTGTGATGCTGAATATCGGTGGGACCCGTGACCACACCGGCTAGTGGATCGTTCCTTTTACTACGGTGGACGGTGGCGCGATGCTGTTCGTCTGGCCCGCCGTGGACGAGTAGCCTGTTTTTGGATGAAGAACCTCTCTGGATTGTTAAGATACATCCCAGGGCACTCACGTATCGTATTCGAATTTGGAGTTCTGTGAGGGTCACCGATTCAGGTCTCAGGGATAGACTGAACTCGAATCAGGATTTATATTCATTTCACTTTGTCTGAGGATACAAATGAAACAAACTGGACCAGCCTTGCCACTTCACTACGGTATGCGTCTTGCTCGGTGTCGTTCTCAGGCTGTCATGGAAACTCTTTCCACGTCGGTATTAGTCATCTGTGCATTGACCACGGTTTACTTCACCTAGCAAATCGTCCCTTCCGGCGGTTCCCCATGTAGATATTCCTGTTGATAATCCAGTTTCACGTGGCAGGCGGCATTTGATCGAAACACTTTCTTCGCTTCAGTTGGTGAGTTACCCTTTCTTCAACTTGCGCTTAATGTTTGTATGATGAGCTGCCTTTGCCGAGAGGCGTCATCCAAGGGCGTTGGATCTTGAAACGGTGTGAGACGGCCGGCACCTCAGCGGCGTAACGCTCATTCCCAGTGAAGGGAGCCTTCTGAATTCTTCGGTGATACGTACGATTGTAATCATCCACAAGCGACTGAAGCAAATCGATGTACCACTGCATCGTCGTGACTGTGCAATATTTGTACATGCGAACTTTGTACGTAGGATTGAATCTCTCAAATACAGAGGCATTGGTCTCGTTATACGTGTGAATAACGCACACCTTGTTGGTTTTCAAAAACAATTGCAAGGGTTCTTTGAAGATTTGCTTCAAGACGTCAACAAAATTTTCCTCCGTTTGATCCAGGTGAGAAGGACTCATGCACAAATATTTCGTGAGGATATCAATGAAACTCAAGGTATACCGATACCGTTGAAGCGAGCTTTCAGTGGTCGACCAAACTGTGTTACCTTTCGGCATCTAGACGCCGTAGATATCCCGATTGTGTGGAAAATGGCACTGAATAGGTCCGTGTAACACTTGACAATTCAGCTTTCCATCTTGCAAAATTGAAAGTAGAAAGATGGTAAGCTCTACATCGCTCCCGTATTCGAGCTTTCCATCTCGCAAACTTGAAAGTAGAAAGATGGAAAGCTCTACATCGCTCCCGTGTTCGAGCTTTCCGTCTCGCAAAGTTGAAATCTGAAAGATGGAAAGCTCTACATCACTCCCGTGTTCGAGCTTTCCATCTCGCAAAATTGAAAGTAGAAAGAAGGAAAGCTCAGCATCGCTCCCGTATTCCAGCTTTCCAAAATGAGTTTATGTTATATATAAATACGAGAGCGATACTTTATTAAAATTGATCTGGTTTCTCCAAACTTACAACATTTGCATTTACGACAAATGTGTGAATGCGTGTAACCTTGCACAGTTCAATTTTCGTTTTTCGTTTTCGGTTTTTCAAAATCAAAAATTGAAATTTGACATTCAATTTTCAATTTTCGTTTTACTTCGCCCAAAAATGAAAATCAAATATTGAAAATTGCATCGACTTGTCCGTTTTTCGTTTTTTGATTTTAACTTTGACGCGTCAATGTTAACTGCGCACGCGCAAGGCTTATGATGTCACTTTCGGTCCGCGGAGTAGTATGGGAAGCGCAAACTGGGTTGTATATGGAAAACCAGTAGGGAGAAAGATGTGGGAGTTTCACAACATTATATATCCCTGGAGCCAGGCACTCGAGCTAGATTATAATAGATCAACTGCGCATTTGCATAATCGAGTACGCATTCGTGCAGCAGGTGTGAAGCATTATATGGAGAACAACGAGGTCGATACACATAGGAGTTTCATTAAAGTAGGGTAGTATAATAAATACGTGGGACCCTAATCATAACCCCCAAAGGAACTTCCCGCGTCGATGCGTTGAAGCGTTTGACACCCGCACTTAATGCGCTGAATATGGGTTATCTAGGTTTGAGGAGAACTACCGTGGGCAACTAACCAAGGCAGTGTATAGATACCCTGACAAATCGATCGATACACTAGCTCACGAGGATGGCCTGGTGGGTCACATGCCTCTCACGCTCCACACCTCTTATACGACACGATTTGCGTTTTCTATTCCACTCGTCTTACCGGAAGTTACATCATAACCCTTCCACGTGCGAACTTAACATTGATACGTCAAAGATAAAATCAAAACACGAAAAACGGACAAGTCGAGGCATTTTTCAATATTTGATTTTTTTTTTGCGTGAAGCAAAACGAAAATTGAAAATTGACTGACAAATTTCAATTTTCGTTTTTTGTTTTTGTAATCCCAAGATTTTGCGGAACCAAAAACAAGAAAACGAAAATTTAACTGTGCAAGGTTACACGCATACATTTGTCGTAAATGCAAATGTTGTAAGTTTGGAGAAACCAGATCAATTTTAACAAAGTATCGCTCTCTTATTTCTATATGAATAAACTCATTTTGGAAAGCTGGAATACGGGAGCGATGCTGAGCTTTCCATCTTTCTACTTTCAATTTTGCGAGATGGAAAGCTCGAACACGGGAGCGATATAGACCTTTCCATCTTTCTACTTTCAACTTTGCTAGATGGAAAGCTAGAATACGGAAGCGAAATAGAGCTTTCCATCTTTCTACGTTCAATTTTGCAAGATGGAAAGCTGAATTGTCAAGTGTTACACGGACCTGAATAGCCTGATGTCGGGTATACCGTTACGTGTCTTGCGTTTTTAAACAGACTTGGACTTATGAACGACGGAATCCACGAGGCGTTCAACCCGCTACAGGACTGTAATCGTCGAGATGTTCTCGATTAACGATGCACACCACCTCCATCTTTATGTATAAAAGACCCGACTGACGTGTCTCATCGCGTGTTCCAGCGCCAACCACATGATCGGATGCAGACTACAACCGATCGTGTGTGGTAACAGCCGGTACGAGGCTGAAAAAAGGCCCATGGTCGGTGTAGTACTGATGCACACCGCAGCCATCTCTCATGAGCCAACGCCAAAAAAACGTGCAATAAGGCGCCTACGCCATCCTATGCCACCCAACGACGACATCCCCAAATCTATGATTAAAATGCTTGACAAAATACTCTTCGCTGATATTAGATTTGAGGGGAAATTATTCCATTCTGGACACGTTGTAGCAAGATAATGTATCATTTGGGAAAAGAAACGTCGAAAAACTATTTTTCTGAACAACCTGTCATGCAAAGACGTTCAAGCACTCAAATTTACTTTGTTCCGTGTCTATATGGAAAAGATTACCGGTACCCAGGCCAGACAAATTAATGAACAGAGGTGAATTTGTCTGCGAATAAATGTCATGTTTTTCCCCCTTTGATGAAAGCTATGAAACTCACTTGACTATGGGTACTGAGATCACTTTTGAAGCGAGCTGTCAATGGTCACTCGTGTCGAGAGCTGCCAAAGGTTACTCTTGAGAAGAGCTGCCAGATGTCACTCTTGAAAAGAGTTGCCAAAGGTCACTCTTGAAGAGATTTGTTAAAGGTCACTCTTGAAGAGAGCTGACCCTCGATGGCCAGTGGTCTAAGGCGCATCGCTGGTAATCGCTAGCCTCACACCGCTGAATCGTCACGGGTTCGAGCCCAGCTGGTGCATGTGTAAAAGTTTGCCAGTTTACGTGCCGACGGGCGGTGGTTCTCTCCGAATACTCAGTCTTCTTCCACCATTCAAACTGGCTGACACCATATGAGTGAAATAACCTTGAGTGTGGCATTAAACCAAATCCTTGAAGAGAGCCATAACCTTGAGTGTGACATTGAACCAAATCCTTGAAGAGAGCTGCCAAATGTCACTCTCGAAGGAAGCTGTTAAAGGTCACTCTTGAATCGAGCTGTCAATAACACAGTTGTCAAATATCACATTTGAACAGACTTGACGAAGTGCAGTCTTGCAGATCGGTATCAGAGATCATTCTTGAAGAAATCTGATAAATGCCACTTTTGAAGGGGTTGGCAAAGGTTACTCGTGAAGACAACTGACAAATGTCTCAGAGATAGTCAAAGTTAGAATTATGGCAAAATGAAATGTGTATAGATCAGTAAAAAAAATTATTGGACAACATTCAGAGGTTATGCCCATATTAACAGGTTGAGGCGATCCCGCTCTCTAAAATGGAGGTAAAAAAGGTGGTTTCTTCTCAATAACTTTTGACATTAAACCAAATCTTAATGAATGCTTCAAAACTTCAGGCGCATTAGTTTACCTATTGTTCCATGTTCTAAAATTAATTTGCCATTTTAAGATTACAAGCGTCTAGTCCGTCATTCATAATCCAGCCGTCGTCCATTAGAGAATATCCGCGTCCATAATCCAAAGACCTATTCCATTTCCATATAACAGTATTAGCACCAAATTCAAAAAGACAAAAGTATACATAAACATAGGCTTGTTTCCTGCAAGAGAAGCGGTCAACAATTTTCAATGATGCCGGCAAGACATCATGATGTTCCAAAATATCAAATCCGTATCGCTGATCAGTATTCGTAATCCATAATATTCGTTATAGAGTCGTCATCTAAAAATGATGTACCTCAGCCACGCTTTGATTGTGACTGTTCATATGAGTACCATGAGGATCTTGAAGTACATGGGTTCATACGGCCCTTAGCCCCGGGTTAAGCGGAATTAGACACAAGTTACGAAACGTAGCGCCATAGATCTTGCACGCTACGTTCGTATTTTACTATCAGCATGCGATATGTATCGCCAAATTTGAGAAACTTTGAGTGGGGGCGCTTGGTGGAATAGCCCTGTTTTATAAGTTTCTGCAACAATGTTTTGTGACGTTGATTAAAATCATCACATTTAACACAGGATCTAGCAAATGCTACTAAGCGAGATATGTATACGCCATATGCAGGTCCAACTGGAATATTACTATCCAGAAAGGGATAGTTTACGATATCGAAATTGTAATCATCTCTTTTGTCATAAAGTCGACGAGAGAGAATGCCCGCTTCATTTTTATAGAGGTAGATATCTAAATAAGATGTGCCTGTAGGGCTATCTGTAGTTTCCTTCAAATCCAGTGAAGGTGGATATATATCCTTCACTGCGTCACTTATATAGCGATTATCCACAGCGAGAAGATCGTCTATATAGCGTTTGGTGAATGAGAAGGAACGGGCTTTGAGTGGATCGGTTTTTGAAAGCGCCAGCATATAGTCATATTCATAAAAGAACAGATACAGGTCAGCCAACAGGGGTGCACAATTAGTACCCATTGGAATACCTATATGCTGCTGATATATTGTGTTGCCAAATTTCACATAGATATTTTTAATGAGAAATTCAAGCAACTCTATAAACAAAGAAACATCCATGAATGATATCTCTTGTATGTAGTAGAGCTAAAGAATGCTTTATGGCTTCCGACATTAATATATCTACGATCAGTTTCTTGAACACAGATACTATTAATGAACTTATACGGTCAATAAGGTCCTGATGAGGGATTGTAGTATAGAGAGTCGAGAAATCCCATGTGGATACATGTCTGTACGGTATGTGACCTTTAGCATCAAGTTCTTCCGTAAGACATTTTGAGTTTTTCAATATCTACATACATTCAACGCCAGAGTTCTTGAAAATAGTGGCGCAATACCTTTCCCAAAATGCTTTTACCTCCTGAAGGGCCCTCGTCAATAGGGTTGAAAGAAGCTTGGTGGTGCAGCTTCTAGAACCAGCTATGAATCTAGCTTTGTATGGTGATTTATACATTTTGGGAGTCCAGTATATTTTTGGTATGTCGCTATGATTGGTTGGAAGACAAAATCTTTCCCTGAGAAACATTTTGTGATTGTTAAATAAATCTTCCAGAGTAAATGCAGTTTGGGAGTAAGTAGATGTATTTGATGAAGATATGTCTACACTCAATTCTTTAACCAGCACCTGGTAATATTAATATTTACATATGAATATTATATTATTCGGAGCTTTGTCTGCTGGGACTATGACGAATTTACTCTGGAGATTTGCTAGAACTTCTTGCGAATTGAGGTTTCTCAGTACTTGTTTGCTTGGGGAAGAGTACTTCTGTCAATATGGCGGATTGTTTCAACGACCTTGCTCTTGGTGATGTCCAGCCAATCAGCGAGTACTGTAGGTTCAACTTTTTCTCGCTTAGACCAATCAATAACGTACTGTTCTAATGCAGTCAGGACTATCTTCTGGTCCGCCTTCAGATTTATTCTTCTTGGCTCTCTATATTTATGTCCTTTCATCAGGAGTAATTTCAGATCCTTATCACTCACCACATCAAGGTCACCAGTCACAATATGTTTGCATGGTGTATAGATAAAGTTCGACAATTCACAATCACAACTATGCCATGTTGTTTAAACAGTGAGACAGATGGTTGGCCTATTATTATGCCAAGTAGATAGATGACAATTTATTTGTTTCAACCACTTGATGCGGATATATATGTCTGTGTGCGCCTCAAGATGATTTTGCTGAATTCGTTATGTGAACTGATTTATGTTTTTTTACCTCCATTTTAGAGAGCGGGAGTGTCCTAACCGGATTAAGGTAAACTTTAGTGGGTTGCACCAAGTGAACGTTGGATACGCTCAGCTTTGACAGCACTCTTCGAGTGTGACCTTTGTCAACTCTCTTCAAGAGTGAGCTTGAGCAGCTTCCTTCAAGGGTGACCTTCGACGGCGTTCTACTAGACTGACATTTGACAGTTCTCTTTAAGAGTGACCTTGACAGCACTCTTGGAGACTGACCTTTGTCAACTCTCATCAAGAGTGACATTGAGCAGCTTCCTTCTTGGCTGACCTTTGACAGCACTCTCCATGAGTGACCTTTGACAGCTCTCTTCAAGAGTGACCTTTGACAGCACTCTTCGAGGGTGACTTTTGTCAACTCACTTTAATAGTAACCTTCGGCAGCTTCCTTCAAGAGTGATCTTTGACAGCACTCTCCAAGAGTGACCTTTGTCAACTCTGTTGAAGAGTGACCTTTAACAGCTTCCTTCAAGACTGGCCTTTGACAGCACTCCTCGAGACTGACCTTTGCCAACACTCTTCAAGAGTGATCTTTAACAGCTTCCTTCAAGAGTGACCTTTGTCAGCACTCTTCGAGAGTGACCTTTATTAACTCTCTTCAAGAGTGACCCTTTGACAGCTTCATTCAAGAGTGACCTTTGACAGCCCTCTCCAAGAGTGACCTTTAACAGATTCCTTCAAAACTGGCCTTTGACAGCATTCTTCGAGACTGACCTTTGCCAACACTCTTCAAGAGTGATCTTTAATTTAACAGCTTCCTTCCAGAGCGACCTTTGTCAGCACTCTTTGAGACTGACCTTTGCCAACACTCTTCAAGACTGGCCTTTAACAGCTTCCTTCAATGGCGACCTTTGTCAGCATTTTTCGAGAGTGACCTTTATTAAATCTCTTCAAGAGTGACCCTTTGACAGCTTCATTCAAGAGTGACCTTTGTCAACACTCTTCAAAAGTGACCTTTGACAGCTTCCTTCAAGAGTGGCCTTTGACAGCACTTTTTCGAGTGTGACTTTTGTCAACTCTCTTTCAAGAGTGACTTTTGACAGCACTCTTCGAGAGTGACCTTTGGAAACTCTGCTGAAGAGCGACCTTTAACAGCTTCCGTCAAGAGTGACCTTTGACAGCGCTCTTAGAGAATGACCTTTGCCAACTCTCTTCAAGAGTGACCTTTAACAGCTTCCTTCAAGAGTGACCTTTGATAGCACTCTTCAAGAGTGACCTTTGTCAAATCTCTTGAAGGATGACCTTTGACAGCTTCCTTCAAGGCTAACCTTTGTCAGACCTTTCCAAGAGTGACCTGTGATAGCTCTCTTCAAGGGTTACCATTAACAGCTTCAAGAGTGACCTTTGAGAGCACTCTTCAAGAGTGACCTTTGTCAACCCTCTTCAAGAGTGACCTTTAACAGCTTCCGTCGGGAGTGACCTTTGACAGCTCTCTTCTAGAGTGACCTCTCACAGCTCTCTTCAAGAGTGACCACTTACAACTCTCTTCAAGAATGACCTTTTGACAGCTTCCTTTAAGATTGTCATTGACAGCACTCTTCGAGAGTGACCTTTTCAACTTTCTTCAAGAGTGACCTTTGACAGCTTCCTTCAAGAGGGACCTTTGGAAGCACTCTCCAAGAGTGACCTTTGACAACTCTCTTCAAAAGTGACCTTTAAAGGAATCCTTCGATAATGACCTTTGACAGCTCTCTACTTGAGTGACCTCTGACAGCTCTCTTCAAGGATGACCACTTACAACTCTCTTCAAGAGAGACATTTGACGGTTGTCTTCAGGAATGACACTCGACAGCTTCCTTAAAGAGTGACCTTTGGCAGCACTCTTCGAGAGTGACCTTTGTCAGCTCTCACCAAGATTGACCTTGAACAGCTTCCTTCAAGAGTGACCTTTGACAGTATACTCTCCAAAAGTGACCTTTAACAGCTCTTTTTAAGAGTGACCTTTAATCTTGGACAGTTCTCTTCAAGAGTCACCATAGACAGCTCGATTCAAAAGTGATCTTAGTATCGTTGGTCAAGTGAATTTTACAGCTTTCTTCTAAAGTTCATCTTAGGCAGGGGAGTAAGAAAACGTATATCTACCGGTACGGAAAAAAATTGCAAGAGCGCACGGCACTCACACTAATTACCGCTTTTGCATGGTAACAGAATGACTGCTGATAGTGTATAATATAACCATACAATACTTGTTAGATCTCGTGAACAGTGTTACTCGTTCAATCAACATCGCAAAACAACATCAAGTATTGGTGAGAAAGAACAGAGTGCTCCAGGAAACAATGCCCCTTGTCATATGTTTCTCTGTGAATGGGGAAATATAGCTGTTACCTGGGATGCAATCAGGGGAGAATGTCTTAGTTATAGTTATTGGATAGGACGCGGACATTTTTCCCGGACGGACATTCTTTTCTTTTGCACCAGTACCGGTAACTGGCGGCAAGCGACTACAAATGCAGCTTTTTATTTGGTGATAAATGTAAATGATAATCGTGGAAAAATGGAGTCACTTGTAGATCCTCTTTTTTCTGGGCCAAGTTTGTCAGCGATTCTGGTATCGATATGTGAAATCTCACAAGAATGTGGTTTATTTTTCTTCTAAGCTGTTTTCGACTTTCCTTTTGATTTTCATGTTGATAATATGTAGATGGTTAACTCTTCTGGATGGCTCAAGTGAAAAATGTTTTGAGTGTCTCTTTGGTCGGCTAAAATTTTCATTCTAGAGTTTTGTCTAGACCGTGCTAAATGTCAATGATAAAACAATACCGGTATAGGCTATAATTAACTATAGTGACTCATATATAGAGCTTTCATCCAAAGACCCTTATTTACGCATTCGTGTGCCAATTTAATTCTAGCTCATTATATTCAGTGTGAAATTAAAAAAAAATCGTTGTATCATAGGTTCTTTGTTCGTCCTAATTCGGTTGAAACAAGGACAAGCTGTCATGTCTGCTCTAACGTTGAACGGATATCTTTTATATGGGAGTAATTGATTCCACGGTTTTATATTAAAATCAGCCCGCTTCAGAGCTTTGGTTAAAAGAAAGAAAATAGGCCTTGCCTATACAGCGCATGAAAGAGAAACGATGAATTGATTTGAATTGTCTACTCCAGTATAGGCTATTCAATTTGAAGCATGAGTCATAACAGATGGAAGTGGGAACTACCGAACAGCAAGATTAAGTTTCATTTACATGAGCCGTTATATTTCGAATTCGAAGCTTTGAAACAAAGAAAAAAGTATAATGGTGAAGAAAGATTGTTCCATGAATGAAGACAAAGAATGTGTGTTTAGATCACAATTTTCAATTTTTAATTAATTTTTATCTTTTAATGTTTATTTGTTAATACCAAGTGTCAAATAATAATAAATTATAAGCTGTAAAACTTTCTTCTTGCATTCCATATATTAGTTTTTGTATATATTTCATTTTAAAGTATATTTTATGTATTACAAGTTTTACACATTAATTTCGTTTAAATACGAATGACTGAAATTATCAGGGCAGATGTCCATTGAAACCGTCCTATAGACCCTCACAAGACAAGGTGCTCCGCGCGCGTTTCGTTTTGATTGGTCGATCGCCGACACGTGACAATTGATTATCCCACACTGACGTCTACCTATTCAACATAATAACATAGCAGGCCTTAGATTTACGGTGTACATAAGGACAAATTTGTAGTGGATTTTCACCCCTTTTCTGCAACGGGAAAGGTAGGTATTTAAATAAGCTTCATTTCAGGTGTTTACTAGACATTTATTTCCATCACGTTGGCGGAGAACGACACAATTTGAGCGCTGTTTTGGTCGATGCAATCTGACACTGATCCTTTGGAACCGTTGTCGATGATGCCAGTGTCTGTCAGACATGGCGCGGGTTGCCGGCTCGCATCATCAGCAACCGTTAGTCATTTTTGTTAGCATTGCACGGGCCTTTGATGCTGTCAGTGTTTGCTTAAGGGCTCGAGCATTTGGAGAATTATGATTGAAAATGATAAGACCGGGTTCATTATGTTTGCAGGTCAAGTATGAGTGTATAAATTTAGTTTACAAGAGAAGCTATTGCTAGGCGACCACGCATGTGAGCCTCACGTTTGATCAGTCCGCATCTCAAACACTGGTAAAATGATGATGTCATGGTTTGCCTGCAAATGATGGAAGTAATCTGTTACCAATTTTCTTTTGGGCACTATTTGAATCAAATCTAGGTGGGCGCCATTTCTGACAGAATAAACAGGAAATAGTATTTTTGACTACCATACGGACTGTACATAACGGACATAAAATGGATTGTCCTCATCTCTGATGTAAATTGGACACAGTACAATGGGTCCCAGACCCAATACATACAAGGTTGTAAATTATATATGCTCCAACTCCTGCTCAATAATATGGTATGAATTTGTCCTCGGCTTTTTGTGAAAGTTTTTACAGTTGATCTGTAAATATAGTGAGAAATATAGCTCTGGTATAGCCTTGTTCTATACTACGTGAGAACAACGCTATGGCTGTAAACCAGTCACCAGATGGAGTTGTTGGGAAAATGCTGTACGGGCAATATTTGTCGAACCAATTGGCCATAACCAATAAAATAATTCAATTCTATGTCCACTTACCTTTCATAAAAACACTTTGTTTATCAGCGACTGTCCATTTTTAGCTTGGCAAGAGATCTAAACTCGGACGAGGGGGGTAAAACTGTCCACATTGCCTCCATCTTGCATCGATTAGAACGCTGATTAAGCGCCACAACAACTCGCGATAAACACTACACGCACAACGGTGATGCGGACAGTTTTACCCCCCTCGTCCGTGTTTAGACGTCTTGTAAAACTAAAAATGGACAGTCGCTGATAAACAAGGTGTTTTTGTGAAAGGTAAGTGGACATAGAATCGAATTATTTTATTGGTTATGGTCAATTGGTTCGGCAAATATTGCCCGTACAGCATTTTCCCAACAACTCCATCTGGTGACTGGTTTACAGCCATAGCGTTGTTCTCACGTAGTATGGAACAAGGCTATACCAGAGCTATGAGAAATAGGGCGCATATATAGCAGCTTTTCAATTTCCTACCTCCGGACCAAATTTTCAGTTTCGAATCAGTGAGTTTCCCTGAGGTCTATTACTCTTTCTAACTCTGATTCGAAATCTCCATGAGGAAAACCACATTATCCATATATAATTCCATGCGTAGATTATACAGACTGAACATTTCCTTCAAACAGGCAGAAAGCTGCAGCAGCATCCTAAGTACTGTGGATTCTCCTTTTTCAGAAAACAAAGGCACGTGAATTCTGTCATTATTTGATGAGGGAAATGAGGTCCTTGGCTTAAACATTTCGCTGATTTCAACATGATCAAGCAAGACATTGCACCTGGAAAGTGCTTTAAGAAAGGCGGGCACGGGCACCTATGTCGGCGATCTAAACCACTCGACCAACGGGCCTCCCACAAAAATAGAAGCATGAAATGATTGAAAAACATAGACGGTAGATAAATTGACATGCATGTATGCAACTCTTAATAAACAATCATGTGTGGATGGCCTTGGGCATTGCCTTCAAGCTAGCAGTTTCATTTTTGTGTTGCATCATGTGCTTTCACTTTCAATAAGAAGGGGAAGGGAAAGGGAAGGAAGACTCACATCTACATGTACATTGTACATCACGTCAGTTACATGTACATGGTACTGAGCAAGTGCATTCATCACATACGAATTAGTACCATGAATCAAAAAGATCTGTGAGCTTGTCCCATTAATCCGGCATGAAACTGAACAGTGAAGCTGAACATTGAAGCTGCTATCAGAGCAAGCACATTCCCAACTAGCTAAGTTCCATGCAGGGCCAGAAATAATGGTCAGACATCAGATAATAATGTCTGATCAAGATCTGGTCATGTCTGATCAAAAGTTGTTATCCTGCCTATATTAAATCATACATGACTGAATCAAATGTTGGAAAATGACTGATCAGTTTAAATTGGCTTATTGCAGACCCCGAAGTTCCATAAGCTTATACTTGCCTCCCTTGTACAGGGTTTCATACACGTCGTATTTTGCCACCGGTATTCGGTGGCAAAATTGAGCTAAAAACTCAATTCATGCCGTGAAAAACTGAAGTTTATATGTTTACTAAGGAAAATATTCAATTTTTGAACTGAAAACTCAATTCCGGTAAAAGCTAGAACACGTAATTCAAGCAAAGAATGGCGAAAAAACAGACGTCGACTCGCGCCAAAAGGGGATTTCCAAATTCAGCCGAAAATCAGTCTTCGGACATTTCCGTTTCCGACTTCACGTTCGTCAGTGAGTCGATTCTGAATTCCTCGGAATACCCACGCTGCGACGTGAGAGTCGTCCCGAGTCTATACAGCTAGTAGTGACAATTTCTCGGTGATAGTCAGAAAATATCGGCCCGCACGTCGACCTTCGCTCAGACAGTGCAGATTATCTTTTTTTCCATCTTCCCCCGCAGTTCCGACGCATCACACCGGAATCTGAACGGGAAGTACATGAAGCAGCAGTATCGCAGGTAGGCCAAGGAATATATCGGTTGTCGACCTCCGGCACAAGATCGGATCACAAGATCTTCCCTCACTGCTCGCTCACTGCATAATTTCCAAATTCGTTGTTGAGTGAAAGCAACTTCTAAAAGTTTGCCAAGGGAGAATGATATCTTTATATGAGATATTACCAACATTAATTAATAGCTTAATCCTGCTGTATATTCTCGAAAATGTAGGATTTAGGCAAGTTAACTGTTATTTTCTCACACCAACGCACGTGTCACACCAACACACGTGCTGTTGTTGTTGTAAAGTTTCATGAACGGAGTTGTAATAAATTAATCGGAGTAATTTTGGCTGCGAGATTATAAAACTAAAATGGACAAACTGTCAATTCAGGAATCATAATTGAAGTGAATAAAATCCAAGAGATAAACTCATATTAACAGTCGGTGGGTGAAACCATTCTGTTCACTTCAACTCGAAGCTTTCATTCATAATTGCAGTAAATGTCACATTGGCTAATTCTCAGGGAAATTATTATTTATACTGGTTTACTGATTTCAAATAGTGACCTGAAAAATAATTTGATGACAATGGTGGGATATTTTTCAGCAAGTCTTGGATATTAAAGTTTTTTTTATAGACTGGTAATTTTCTGTATTTGTGTGTTAAATGTTGCACTGTGACGGGTCTGGAGTATTTTTTGTTGACATTCTCAATCTGACATATAGATTGCAAGATCGTGGTCAATCAAGAACATAAAAATGAACATATTAAATTATCGGTTTGTTTATTTTCACAATTCAAATACACAGCGGTATTGACAAGCTCCATTGCTCATCATATGGAAATTTTTTATACATTCCTTATTGTGGTTGCAAAATTACAAATAAACTCAATACAAGTCTGTCGGTCGGCGACAAAAACGTAAAAATACTCAATACAGGTGAAAAAAAATACTGAATTTTCAGTATCCGGGGGCAAAAATTTGGACTTCTTTGAAACCCTGAACATTGTAGCTATGCAGGTTGCCCATTTTTCCCATGCCGGTAATTAAAATATGATCATCACGAGCTTCGAAACCTTTTCTGGAGTGATTTGTTTTTTGAGAATGGTACAAAGAATATATAAATCAAGAAATGGATGCCAACATATCATCCATCTACAAAAATCATGAATTTAATTCACTTCCATGTACACTCGAACTCATTCACACAATGCTAATCAAAACGAGTATTTCAGTGCGTACATTCAGTTATGCACCAAGTTTTCATTATCAACCGTGTAACAGCACTGGGGGGGCGGGGGAGTAAATTTGAATTCTTTGCATCTATTTCAGCATCCATTTTTGTTGATTCATATTCTTTGTACCAATCTCTCACCAAACATCATGGCAGGAAGGGTGCAAAGCTAGATGTATTCACCTGATAATTATATTTTGTTACCTGCATCAGCATGGGAATGAATAGGCAACCTATAGCTACGAGAGAGACGAGTTCTATCTAAGAAACTTTGCTAGCACTGAACATCCAGTATTACCAATTCTGGCAGGGAACATTATCATATTGTACAGATTGTAGTGCCCGTAAATAACAAACTTGTGTAATCCCCTTACATGATAGGTAATTGGTTTGTCAAAGGATGTTACTGTACATGTACCATTTAGTGTACCGGTACTAATATTATTGGTGGGGCCTACTGAACGATTAGCATGTATTAGATGAACAATGCATGACCTTTGAACTCCTGGAATGAAATCAACATTAATTGCCTATATGCAGAACTTTCACATTCAAAGAATGTATGCATTGTCAAAATGTTTTCACAAGAACAATTTTGTTTTTGCAGCAGAATTTATTTTCAATACTGAAACTGTATGGTTCCTACAGGATCAGACAGTTCAACATCAATCATCTCATTTGCTCTCCTGGTAAACTGCTCATAGATTGTTTTTGCTCTGGGGGACTGTCGGACAGACTAAACAAAAATGTTTGCTTAAACCGCTGCATTGTTGGCCACAGATTTATGTATGTATTGAACATGTTTAATATGTTCCATACTGTGTCCTATTGTATATTAACCAGTCCATGCCATGAATCTTAGTAAGGACTCCAATGCAATGTCAACAGGTATAAATATTCAAACACCCTACCAGTACAGCATAAGGGGGGAAAAAACCTGTCCCATGTGACAGGTACATGCAAAACTGATGTCTACATGTACCTGTCTCCCAATAGCAGCTGCGATAGTTATACAAAATAATAATGCTGCTTTTGTGCATTAATTAATCTGTTGGCAGTTTCCTGCATTCAGTTTGAAGGTGTTTGAGCAAAAATGAATTAACTTTTCATCTACATGTACCTGCCTCATGCAAATAGTACCGAACTGAAACAGTTAATTTTGATACCAGAGGCCATGTGGTTACTAAAATGTGACAATATCTTGTTGTTTTGACAGATCAATTTTGCATATATACATACATGTATGAAAATTGTGTCCATGCAGAAGTGTTGTACATTAAGACTTTCCTAGCTGCTTCAAAATTCGAAGAGAACTATTCTCGTTATTAATGGTACATCACGTACATGTACATGTATGTTTGTAGATGCCAACCAGGATCTTTTTGTTTCATGAAATAATATGAAGGAGACTGGTGACTGTTCAATTACAGGATGTGATGAACGGATATTGTATCAACATATGATGATACATTGATGGTTCATTTCTCTGAAATGATTTTGAAAGATAGATTCTAAAATTATTTTCATTATTCCCATTTGTTTCTTAGAAAATGGCACTTGAAAATTAGTACCGGAATGTATACATGTATGAATGTTCTATTGTGTTACCCAATCCACAAAAATTGTAAAAATATATCCGATCAGCATAATCTAGACCGTGGGAAAAACAATATCGCCAGGTCTTTAGCTTACACTCTAGATACAACGTCATGCCCAAATATGGATGCACCCAAATAGAGAACAAAAAAAAATAAAATAAATAAAATTCTTTTTAAATATTTTTCTTGCAATGAGAATCAATGTTCACTTATGTTCGTGTAGATTCCTCATCAATAATACCCCCTGCACAATTCACATGAAAACATAGAGAAAAGCTGCATGAAGTTGACATGTTTTTCGACGAAAAATTACATCTAATTGTATATTTCAACACAATAAAACAGATGTGGTAAAAACGTATTAAAGCCGTAACCTTTGACCCATGACGTCAGAGTCTGATTACGATCACGTCATATAATATATCGACTAGTTTGTGACAATAGAAATGTTACGTAGAACATTCGCTACAATTGCTCACTATGAACGATCGTAATCAGAATCCAGACGTCATGGGTCAGCAGGTCGCAGCCTTCACCGTTTCCAAACAGTCGTGATATTGGAGGGTTTCAAGTCTGTTGTTGTTGGTAACCTTGACCATTCCCCAAAACAGTAAACCACTAAATTTAATTGTCAAATATAACAACAAAAATTTAGCATAAAAAAGTATGGTGTGCAGACCCTTTGTTAGAACCTTTAAGCCTCATATTTGACTCAAAGCCTATTTTCCCAGAATCAGGGACTTTGAATATTTTCACTAATTTGGGCGCATTTTCCCTGTCTAAAAATTTAGCCGTGCTGCATAGAGGTCAGGGTGTGCCCAAATTTAAGCGTAATCTAAAGCCCTGATCGCTCATCCTGTGCAGTCTGCCCACATCAGGAACCCATGAAAGGTCTACATACTCTTCACTAAACGATTCCAGTGCTGAACTGAAAACATTCACTGAACTCCATATGTCGAGACCAGTGCTCAACTCTCTACATGTACATCGAGACCAGTGCTCACTCCATAAAGACCAGTGCTCAGCTCCATACATCAAGATCAGTGCTCAACTTCAAACATGTACATCGAGAACAGTGGTCAACTTCCTACATCGGAACCAGTGCTCAACTCTCTACATGTACATCGAGACCAGTGCTCACTCCATAAAGACCAGTGCTCAGCTCCATACATCAAGATCAGTGCTCAACTTCAAACATGTACATCGAGAACAGTGGTCAACTTCCTACATCGGAACCAGTGCTCAACTCCAGGCCTTCATGTTTGAAAATCATTGAAAAGCTGTTTTAAAGTGATATCCTGGAAACTTTTGAGGAGCTCTTTTTAATAGCTTTCATGATGGAACTAGAACTAGGAGAGCAGTCATCTGCACTGATGCCAGTGGTCAATTCCACACACTGAGGCCAGTGCTCAACTCCTTACAATGGGGCTCCCGGAGGTTGACCTGGGGTGTCATTGTGCACACTAGGTCATGGTAAGAATAGGCCTCAGCCCCTCAGAGAGCTTGTCGTAAAAGGTGACTAACTGGGACATCCCTGGGGTCCCGGGTGTGAAAAGGAATAGGACCCTACCCGTTTGGTTTCCGGATGTGAGAAGAAATAGGAACCAAACGTCGTGATATGACTGAAATAGTGTTGAAAGTGACGTTAAATCATATCCACTCACTCACTCAGCCTTACAATGAGGCCAGTGGTCAACTCCATACATTGATGCCAGTGGTCAAACTCCATACATTGAGGCCAGTGGTCAACTCCATACAATCAGACCAGTGGTCAACTACATACATTGAGGCCAGTGGTCAACTCCATACATTGAGGCCAGTGGTAAACTCCATACATTGAGGCCAGTGGTCAACTCCATACATTGAGGCCAGTGGTCAACTCCATACATTGAGGCCAGTGGTCAACTCCATACATTGAGGCCAGTGGTCAACTCCATACATTGAGGTCCTTACACTGAGGCCGGTGCCAAGCTTCTTACACTGGAACCAGTGCTCAGCACCATAAACTGAGACAAGTGCTTTAACTTCATACACTACTAACTCCATTCACTAACTTAGACCTGTTCTCAACTCAAAACGCTTTGACCGGTTCTAGTCTCCATACACTGAGGCCAGTGCTCAACTCCATATACTGTCCAGTCTTGTGTTACAGTGCTCAGCTGCATTCGCTAAGACAGGGCTGACTCCCGAATATGTCCTATTGTTGTATTAGGCATCTAATCTGTATGTTGTTGCTCTCCTTGATTTACTAATAATAATGCCAGACAACTTAGTGAGCATATACATGCAATAGTGCAAATACATGTGGTGAAGATTGAGAATTCTTTTATCTGGGCACTGACCTGTAAAACTAAAAGTAAAGGTCTGGTTTATTTCATCAAATGACCAAGGGTCAATACAATAATGTGGGTCAACAAGCTATTAAAGGCAGAAATAGGTGAGCATTGAAAATACCAGTTTATCATCCTGACTATGATTATATATAAATGTATGTTTGTAGATGGCCGGTACCGGTCCATAGAATTGTACATGTATAATAACCTAGCAGCAAATTATGGGACCATTGTATTTTTATCTGGTCATTTGTTATAATTTATGTCACACAGGATACCAGGGTGTAATACACGTCGTGTTTTGCCACCGGTATTCGGTGGCAAAATTGAGTTAAAAACTCAATTCTTGCCGTAAAAAACTGAAGTTTATATGTTTACTAAGGAAAATATTCAATTTTTGAACTGAAAACTCAATTCCGGAAAAAGCTAGAACACGTAATTCAACCAAAGAATGGCTTAAAAACAGATGTCGACTCGCGCCGAAAGGGGATTTCCAAATTCAGCCGAAAATCAGTCTTCGGACATTTCCGTTTCCGACTTCCCGTTCGTCAGTGAATCGATTCTGAAATATTCCTCGGAATACCCACGCTGCGACGTGAGAGTCGTCCGAGTCGATACAGCTTTTAGTGACAATTTCTCGGTGATAGCCAGAAAATATCGGCCCGGAAATATTGCACGTCGACCCCCGCTCACACAGTGCAGATTATCTTTTTTTCCATCTCCCCCAGCAGTTCCGACACATCACACCGGAATCTAAAACGGGAAGTATATGAAGCAGCAGTATCGCAGGTAGTCCGAGGAATATATCGGTTGTCGACCGCCAGCCCAAGATCGAATCACAAGATCTTCCCTCATTGCTCGCTCACTGCGTAATTTTCAAATTCGTCGTTGAGTGAAAGCAACTTCTAAAAGTTTGGCAAGGGAGAATGATAGATCTTTATATGAGATATTACCAACATTAATAGCTTAATCCTGCTGTATATTCTCGAAAGTGTAGGAAGGATTTAGGGAAGTTAACCGTTATTTTCTCGCACCAACGCACGTGTCACACCAACACAGGTGTTGTTGTTGTAAAGTTTCGTGAACAGAGATGTAATAAATTAATCGAAGTAATTTTGGCTGCGAGATTATAAAACTAAGGAATCATAAATGGAGTGAATAAAATCCAAGAGATAAACTCATATTCTGTCGGTGGGTGAAACCACTCTGTTCACTTCAACTCGAAGCTTTCAGTCATAATTTCAGTAAATGTCACAGGGGCTAATTCTCACTGAAATTATTATTTATACTGGTTTACTGATAGTGGCCTGAACAATAATTTGATGACATTGGTGGGATATTTTTCAGCAAGTCTTCACTTGTTTGGATATTACAGTTTTTTTTTATAGACTGGTAATTTTCTGTATTTGTGTGAAAAATGTTGCACTGTGACGAGTATTTTTTGTTGACATCCACAATCTGACATTAACTCTTTCCCCCATATAAGCGGGTTTTGACGGCTTGTGTCGATCCCCATGTAAGCGTGTTTTGACGGATGTTCGCCTAACCCATGAAGACGGATTTTGACGTGTCACTGAGTTCCCATGTGATGGATTACTTTTGCAATTTTTTGCGTTTACTTTGAGTAAAACCTAATTGAAACTATACATTTTCAGAAAGCCAAAATTTAAATAAATCTGACTATATAGACTGTTGGTATGTTTTGTAGTAAGGGTAAAATGAAATCGGGAGAGGAACAGAAATAATCGATGGAAAATGCGCGATTAGACACCAAATGTGTTTGGTGTGCTTCAAGAGAAACGTTCGAAAAATTGTAAAACCTGCTTCCAAATTCCTGAATATTTCACGTAACGCGAGCATAAACTACCAAAGTATCTAACCTTGATGACTAACTCGTCAAATCTGCCCATCTGAGTTTATTATAAACATTTCCCGGGACCTGTTGATCTCCCGTTTTAAAATTTATCCGCCATTCTTTGACCACGCTGTGTTTCGTGGACCCGTCGCCATGGCGACCACGCGCAAATAAACCGACTGCTCCAATCACGCCGGGCCTCTGAAAAGGTCGCTCAACCTTGGGCCAATCAGTGATGCTGTTTTACTTCACCTTGTTACCAGCCTTCGTTCTCCTTTAGAGAAGTACATGGGACTTTTTCAGTTATAGCTCGTTCTATACCTGCCATCTCATGATGTAACTGCGAAATCCCGAATGTACGGAAAATAAGCTTTACAATGGTATACGATAACACAGGAATTGCAGCGGAACAACAACAACAGAACGCTGCAAAACGTAGCTAAAATGCGACAATTTCTTCGCTTTTTTCGTGATTTTCAACAGACGGAAAGCAGACACAACACATTTTCTCGCAAGATTACTTATTTTTAGATTAAACGTTGCTGATATTGATATAAAACGTGGACAAATTACGTAGAATGGGCCTGTGGGAGACCATTGGTAAATATTTTTCCACATGACATGGGACATAAAACGGGATATTTTACATCGCTGGAAATGTATGAAAATTGAAATCAGTCCATGGGTTAAAGACCTACGCCATTACAAATCTGTTATGGGTCAGAGAGAGAAAATTCCCCACAAGTCTATGGGGGAAAGAGTTAATGTGCTGAAAATAGATTGCAAGATCGTGGTCAATCAAGAACATAATAATGAACATATTAAATTATCGGTTTGTTTATGTTCACAATTCAAATACACAGCGGTATTGACAGGCTCCATTGCTCATCATATGGAAATTTTTCATACATTCCTTATGGTGGTTGCAAAATTACAAATAAACTCAATACAAGTCTGTCGGTCGGCGACAAAAACGTAAAAATACTCAATACAGGTGAAAAAATACTGAATTTTCAGTATCCGGTGGCAAAAATTTGGACTTCTATGAAACCCTGGATACAGGTACACAATATAAAATAGATATGAAACTGATATTTCTTCCTGCAAAAACCGCCATGTTTCCTTCCCATAGTGCAATGCGAACCACGAGTAAACTTTTGCCTCCCGCATGCTGTAATTATAGGCACAGACAGAACATTGCTGAAAAAAGTTGTTTCAAAGACTATTTTACGTGATTTCTTCAGACTTCTTTCACTCTAGAAAGATTCAGTGATATTCCAGATCCCTGTCAGCTTCTGACTGTCTATAAACAAACATATGACACTGATTTTCCCGAGGCCCATGTTGAAGGCATTGCTGTATCCAAATCTCTTGCTCCTGAAAAAGGGGCAATAACTCTTCTTTTTTGCCACTTCCAGACGAGCAGAGCTTCTCTAAGTAACTGGTAAAGATAACCTAATTTGAAATTTGGAAGAATTTTTGACGGAGCTAAATGTTACATGTACTTTGGCAAACACAGCCTCAGCTGCACCAGCAGTTGTCTACAAAACAATATAGACTGACAGACAGGACAGACTGAATTAATAGAAAATTTTGTAACAGGGGAGGTAATCCATATGACAGGATGGTTTGTCTATCCCAACTGAGCGAGAGGATGATCTCATGACAGCGTTTTTTCCTACTGGGCTTCCAATTCAGGTTATGAGAGCATGCGGTCTTAAAAAATCTGGCAAGAGTACATGATCTCCTATCATTTTTCTAGGTGAAACAAGTGCCTCGGTTTTGTTTGACCTAGAAGTACTGTGATGGGAAGAAATTGTAAAAATGGCATGCATGCTCTCGTTCCCCAAATCATATAGCATTGTGATCCCAAGTAAATCCAGTCCAATCCAGTAGATACATATTATATGTTATTAATCGATTGTTTTCGTATTGCCTTCGTATTGACCTGAGGGTCGCCGTATTGGCCCGAGGCCGCAGGCCGAGGGCCAATACGGCGACCCGAAGGTCAATACTAAGGCTATATGAAAACAATCGATTCATAATATTTTTATTAATTGACATTTACTGGCCGTGTTCTTGTTTTTCTGAGCTTGAGTGGCAGCATCCGTTTCTTGATCTGTAACAGGTTTAAATCGTTTTAAATCGTCTCCACATATCTCCTCAAGCTCCAGAATTCTGCCCACGAACCCTTGAATAACAGGCTCTGCGCTCGCCATCGCGCTGACCAAACTACACTGCTGTCGTCTGTTTCTCCAGTCGTCGGTCCTTACTGCTAGTTACGGCTGCACTCGTTGACCTCGGCCAATACAACATTCAACCCGGCCAATACAGCTTTCAACTCGGCCAATACAACTCGGCCAATACAAGTCGGGTTCGACATGACGTATGGACAGGCCGTTTTACACTGTATTCGGGTAACAACATACACAGTCAATTAATAAATACTTATACTTGTGCCGGTAGATGTATTGTTTAGTACCAGCAGGCTGCAATACATGTACATCATGTATTCCCATTCCGCATGTGGTTTGCAGACCTGGAAGTTTGGGGGAAGCTATAAAGTTCAGTTGAGTAATAGGAGCTGCAGGTGCTAATGAGAATGCGGAAAACGATTTTGCAGGAGTCGTGGGAAGACGTTTCAAGTGGAAAAAATAATACAAGGAAAACAAAATTCTCTATTTACCCATTCATCATATTCATGCAATGTAATTTGGAAGCCATTCAAATGAATGAGGACCTATTCATCAACTTCATTATATTATCTGTTCGACAGAATAAATAATACATACTACATGTAGATGCGATACGGGCATTGAACTTCTCTGTTTGGCGGAATGAATAGATGTGGATACATGTAGAAATTCTTATTGTTTTAACTGTTGAAAATGTATTTCTTCTTAGACCTCCACTGTTTACTTACATGTGCGTATGTACCAGTTTATGTTTTATTCATTTGTGTCATCAGGGTCAACCTGATGAAAATTGAGTTTTGGAGAAAAGGTTGAATTTTGTAGACATTCCACTCAATAGCATATACACAAAAAAGAGTTTCTGCTAATTTAAACACATATACATGTGCTGGAGTTGCATTATATTTCAGATGAATTACATGTAAGCCATAAAAATTGAGCTTATGCATACGTACATGTATCAGTACTGGTGAGCTTGAAGTGGTGTTACATCCAGACCATGCTGTTTAGTAGTCTTGTGGTCCCAATGTATTGTGCCTATTTTGATGAATATGTAGATATATTCATTTTCTCATTGTATGTCGTTTGTCCCCATTGATAATGTAAATTGTTGACCTGAAACAAACCAATTCCTTCGGGATCTGAAGATAAGAAACTAGGATTTTTTTTATAATTAACCGTCGCATGTCGATATTTGGGAATACATCATGTATTATGTATGGTACAGGAAAAAGCTGGTGATTACATAGAGCCCAGCAGAATAGACTGAGTTTGAGGTACATACTTCAATATGAGAGATTGATATTGCAGGTGTGTGCGAAATCCCTGGAGGAAATGGACACTAAAATAGAAATCCTGCATACATATATGTACAGTATTATGAATACATGTGGGGAATTAGGAAAAAATGCTGAGCCTGTATGACATTCATGGATGGGCAGCACAATATGATCCATGGTGACAGGGAGGAATTGATGTACCAGGTGTCCAGGACAGATGTGCAAGCCAGCCTCTTTAAGACCCCTGAAGTGTCCTTTGGCTCCTGAAGTGGCCTGGATGTGATAGGGGGGATCATCTCATATAACCAGAGGGCATCCAGAACCTATCAGTACAAGTATCAGGCATAGAGTTCCAATTCAGTAGGCCCACATGGCTAGCATGCCAAGGGGACCTCTGATCCAGTGATTGCCCCTTGAGAATGATCTGCCCTGACTTTCAGTGAGTTCTGTGAGGTCCCTTGGTTCAGTGACCATGCAGCTCTGATATGCATTGTACTGCCTGGCCTGGTGGTGTTCACTGTTCAAACAATCTGGTCAAATTTTACCAACAATATTGTGTTTGACCCTTCCCCTGGACATTAACAATCGTGTTTTGTTACTTTTTCCTCCACCTGATTTTTTATGTATCGCCATGAACACCATGTGTTTAGTAGACAAATAGGACCACTGCCCGCAGAGTGGGCAGGTCCCTAACAATGCTGAAGTAACAGTACACCGTCTGTATTTTGTATAGAATTGAGTTTGCTCAGTGGGGTAGTCAATTATTCATACATGTACCTGAAACCCTATCTAACATATATCAATCTTACACATCGACATTTATATATGTTAGTGTACAAGTTTCATGTAGTGTTCTTGGCTGTCTCCAATCCTGAAGACCCCAGAATCACTTGTGACACCCTGATCATCAAAAGGTGAGGTCCCTCAATCATCTGTCGTTTATTTCACTGATTTCAATCTCAGGATATTCTCGATTGATGGTCAAACTTCTTTCTTTTTCTTCATATTCAGAAGCCTAGAGGAAATCTCAGTGCTAGTATAGTTCATGTAAAAGGAGATACGGCTTATAGCGATGGACACACCGGTTCTCATCAGATCACCGAAGTTAAGCAACGTTAAGCTCGGTCAATACTTGGATGAGTGACCAGGTGCTGTACTGGCTGGGCTGATCAGTGTCCAGGGTAATAGGAACTGTGAGCACTCTCGTGTTCTGGCACATGTAGGCACCGTCGTGATATGACTAAAACAAGGTTGAAAACGACGTTAAACCCTACTACTCATTCACTCACTTTCAATGTGACTTGCCATGTTAGCAAATGGAACAATGGCTGACTTCTCGCCTATTTTCGACTATTGAAAATCCCATAAATTCACGTCACTTAGTCTTACATGACCGATATGCTCACAGCTTGTTCGAACCGTCTAATGCACAAAGGTATTTGTGTTGTTTGATCATGTTGGTATAGAGCTTAAGTCAATTGGGTATTCTGCTCGCATTTGACAATCCAATCCAGAAAGCAGTTGACCACTAGCTTGTCAGTTCCTCATGGTAAGGCCTGGATGTTATTTTTTTTGGTATTGCTCTATAGGCTCAGCATATCACTGAAGCAGCATTTTTGCTGGATAAGAAATTGTATGTTTATCCCTTAATCTGGGATCTGCGAGCAGTGGCTGATGTAACAGAACTTGCAGAATTTAACTTGATTTTATTTTTGTTTGATGTGAATTTGCTGACAGTTTTTTTGACAGAATTTTGTGCCTGATCATCTCTTTGCAAGATTGAATTGGACCTCTATCCAAATAACATTATGCAAACCATTTTTTGAACGACATTGGAACCTGTTGGTCTGAGCAATAAACATGATCAAACATGTTTCGCCACTCCCAGCCAGCATGGCATCATCTTGCAGAAACTATCAGGGTACATAACTTATTCATCAATTTATGGTAATTTCCAAATACTCAGGAAAAACTTCCATACCTCAAAGAGATTAACACTATTTTTTCCCGCAACAAACAAAGGCAAAGCGTGTTCCTTGTGTTCTACTGGTTTGGGGGTTCACATATTTTATGGCTCTGATAATGAATTCTTCAGTTTTAATTAAATTGATTGTGTTGTCAGTGTTTTTCATGATGATCAGAATTTGCAGCTTGAATGCTGCATGGTGTATAATGGAGACGTTTAATGCAGCAGCGTCCAGTCCTTCATTAACGGTGACCGGGTCAGTAACTGCATGGCTCCTGAAGGATCAATAACCCGACTAATAGTAGGCTGTAGTCCCACTGTATTCCCATTACCATAGGCCTCAGTCTGGTGGTATCTGTAATCTACTGCCATTACCACATAATCACCATTCTATATTAGCATTCAGGAAGCATACTGTTAGATTTACTATCAAACATCAATGTTGTCAAATTCTGCATGTAATGAGCATCCTGGGTTTTATTGCTTCAGTCCAGACTATATCCATGTACATGGTACTGAGGCCAGGGGCAAGCACCGAGAGAAGCAGCAAAAACACGGAAAATCATTATCGTCAGATGAAACCCAGTATATCTGACAAATGGTTTATTTGGAGCTGATGTTGTATGTCTCATTTATAAAACATAGTCTAAAAGATTAGAAAATTTTGGTCTTAATAGAAACGAATGGGAACACAGATGAACTTGCCAGTGAAGGGTGCAAATATTCCACATTCAACAGCTGATCTATTGTTCTCTGTCATGGTTGATATTCGGCAAGTGTGAAAGACTGCTCAGGGATTCATGCAATAAAACAGTTAAGTATTTTTTTACTCAAATGAGTGGATTCAGTTTTTGGTATTTTCTTCAGTTTGAATATTTCTTCAAATTCACCACTATTCTCAATCATTTTATATTGTTTTATCCCTCAAAATAATAGGCTATTGAGTTTTCGTCAAAACGGAAAATATTTAGTCGAATTGAAATCTGAATTGAGTTTTTGAATGAATGCACACCTCAGGTCTTGGGAAGAATTAAAGGCCTCAGACGGCCTGTCAGTCCCGGATGTGAAGAGAAATATGACCCAAACGTCCTGATATGACTGAAATATTGATAAAAATGAAGTTAAATCATGGTTCATTCAATCACTCTAGTTTCTAAAATCACAGCACATTGAGATTGGCCTGTCAAACAGGTAAATGTAAATCATGAAAGAAAAACAAACTACATGTACTGTATATGTGCATTTTTATACCCAAGTATGGCTCCGAAAACAAAACTATTGAAATATTTTCATCTCCTGTCACAATTATTTCAGCAGCAAGGACATCAAAGAGATTGGATAAACAGAAACTTCATTGTCTGTACTTGTTTACATCACTAATCATGACCAGTGCTGAGTGACAGTATCTCTAACCTGTGCTCTTTCATCAACAACTGTGTCCTGTATCTGTCGCATGTTTAACTGGTGCTATTTACATAATTGTTGCATATGGTAAATGTAACCTGGCAGGTAATACAAACAAGTATGCATGAGTAGTAATTGTATAATTGCTGTGGCGAAGTTCATTATTTTCAAAATCACACCTGCATGTACCCCCCCTCCAACCCAACCCAATCTCATTACATACATCACAAAAGTTTTTTTTTTTTATGCAGCTGGAAAAGTGAAATCCGAACATGTAGATGTAGCACCATCCAACAGAGGCTTCCCTGTTTATAATCATATGTACATGTACCTATGACGTGTTATCATCATGCTGAACATGCTGGAAATGTATATTCAAGATATGCTATCTTAATTGTGTAAACATCTCAGAACTAAGATACTAATAAATACACAGTTTACAAATGTTGCATTGTAACACAGAATGGACATGTATGCTCAGTTGCATCAGGGTTAAATACATGTACCATCTATTTTAATAGTGGATTTACAGAAAACTACAACATGCCAAGATGAAGATATGTTCACATTTCAGAATATACTGTGACAGTCTGATTTAGGGAAGAGGTTGCTAATATTTGTCTGAGCACCCCAAGGAAACGTCTTTCACAGGAGAGATCGTTTGGTAATGTAATATCATTGAAAATCATCCTGGCTATCAACTGTAAAAACATCTAGGTAAACTGTAGGTGTACTTGGCATCCACAATGTCCTCAGTAGTTCCTTTGTCATATCCTTGCATGCTGCTCATTCTAGCAGCAAATTTAGCACCTGTTATGAAACAATAGATGATAACACCGCAGGTTAGATTTCCTGCTGTTCACTCGTGTTTGATGTACATGTAGGCTGGACTGTTCGTCCCTTTGATTGGCGATAAACGAGGCTCTCGCAGCTGTGTCAGCCAATCAATAAACCCCACAAAGCTGGGCCGGTAATTTGGGTGGAAGCTTATCAATTGTGATGAAGCGGCGCGGTGCACAGAAATATTATTATATCTCTCTCGCCCACAGCTGCGGCGCCAGGCTGACTTTAATGTCCTTCATTGATATCATGTAAATGGTTTTCGGAGTATTCAGACACATTTCATACGGAAATATCGATTTTGTTCCCACGATAAAAGCTACTTTGTAAGTACAAAATGCTCCAGAGATTTGCATGTTTGTTAGACAGCTGAGCTTTCTTGGATCGAGGATGGCCAATCTATGGGAGCCGTCTGTTCTACCTTCTCTGTATCTCTGTATCTGTATATACATCAGGCATATATATTAGGAGGATATATTGGACATAACTGCTTCTATCCACCAATGTTCAGACTTGTTTATGGGACTCACCATCTTCATTTTATGCAGCCAATTTCTACGTTTCCACTTCGAACCTGCCTTGATTTATCTGACCCCTTCAGTGTCCAAAATCCTAGGTATAAATTTCACCTATTAACGACAGAAGAACCAATCAGAATGTACACATCGATTGCGAGTGAAATCACGTAGAGTGACATCGTCCTCTATTAGCGGCGTCTTTCCTCCTAATAAGGTGCCCAATATTTAGGTCAGCCAATCAATAATGCTCTTGTGCGACCCATTTCAAAATTCAAATGTTTTCGAGGTCAGTGACGTCTCGTGTCTATTTATAAGTTATTTGAACATTGAAGGGGTCCAGATATATCAAGGGAAGTTCGAAGTGGGAACGTATAAATTGGCTGGATAAAATGAAGATGGGGACTCACCAGTCAATGATTCTCTGCCAGTCCTGACTTAGTATTTACCATAAAACTTTACCAGACCATTGGGCTGGTATATTTCATTATACAAAGGTGAAATTCTTTAATTGTAACCAGCCAGTGGGGCTGGTTAGCTAGCTTTAGAACTATATTCAACCAGACAAGTTCTGAATTTACCTGCCATGGGCTGCCGGGCTTGTGGCAATTTCGAGCCCTGCTTACATGTATTACGTTCTGAGAACCAAGTTTGCATAGATGCCGTTTCTAGCATTTTCACAAAAGTTGTCCGATACCAACTTCGGGTGATTTTCAACACGTCACAATTCATTCTATTTCCGTTTTTTGGTTGTATTGTTCTACAAAACATTTTATAACATTTCACTGTTTATTTCTCAAAAAATGATGAGCTTGGTTTTGTAAAACTTTGTCCATAATAAATGCTGAACACTGGGTATTTTAGCCAATATGACCTCCATCCCCACCTCTCACGAAATGTTTATATGGTACATGTATATTATGGGATGTACTGCCAGGGATGTCACCATGGTCACTAAGTGTAGAAGTAACAGGTGGAAGACATGGAAGTACATGTAGGTGGCCACAAGAAGTGACATTTACTGTTCCAAATATAGCAAATACATGGAAAGTAGGCTGCTGTTTTGGGCCATTTCGGACATTAGGTACCAAAAAGGGATGCCTACCACTTCTAATGACATACCTTTACGGTTGCTTCCAGTAATACTGGTAGCAACCGTTCTTGGACTTGGCTATTTTGTTTTGTTGATTTTATTTGTTAAAAATTTTGTATAATTTATGTCACATTTTCGGACTCAATTAGAGACTGTCATTTCACACACTCCAGGTCATGGTCATAAAGTGTATTAGAACACCACCTCTAAAATTGTCTGTTTCATATCACTGAAAACGCATTGATCATCCCGAACTGTGGTGGAACCCAACACTGGTCGTTTTATGCAAGACCTGTGTTTATGAACTGTGCTGTGACCGATAACATGGCTAAACAGCCCTGTAATGTGTGAAGACTACGGTTCTTCATCAGGGGAATTGGTAGGATCATTTCACCCTGATACCTTTCAGCTCACTATGACTGAGTTCCAACAATCCATCGATTGCTGTCTTGGCTCAGTAGACCGTAAAGCCTTGTAGCAATGCATAATAGATAGGCTATTATGGGTCAGCAGTCGAGGAGGTGACTACTTATTGTGAAACGAAAGGGTAAGCTTAAAGGTGTCCTAATACTAGTAGTATATACATGTAGGCATATTAAATTGTCATGAAGTGAGGCAAGTTCTAGGTATTAAAAATACACCATACATTTATCTTTGCTCTGCCTGTCGCCAGGGGCTCATACAAGATTTCAGCTTGCGCAACCAGTTTATTGTGTACATGTACCTTACAATATCAAGCTTTTGTCATACAAGTACATCAACTTTTATTTTTTGCAACAAAATATGGCAATGAACTGTTAAAATATCCTAAATTATTGTTATGTTTACGGGGTTCAAAATTAGGAGTGCACACATGGACAAATGCAAGTAAACTTTAAACTGTGCATGTAAAGTTTGGCAAAACACAATGTTATACACATTGTAGGTAGTTCAGGGTGTTTCCTAAATTTGAACCACGGTTTAGTATCAACAAGAATATGTACATTGTAAAAGCTTCATGTAAAATATTACAAAGTTTCACCAGACATACATGTAGTTGTCAAAACCCTTGAAGTCGTATGTAGGATGTATTACAAGTGTACACATTTGAGAACATCGCATTATGCATGATGAAATTATTGATGCAAACCTGTTGAGTGATGGCTGGCTGGCTGTCTGAATGAAACTGTTCTATCTGATACATTTGATTAACGTCACAGGACCTACGAATTAGGGTAGGCATTGGGACTCAGTCGCACACTGAACTCTTGGAAATTTCCCCGCCCCAAGTTGAAATCCTGCCTATATTAAGATGGGCACAGCCCAAGTTAGAATCTCCAGTGATTTTCATCAACAATCACCAGAAATTTTCATCAAAAGTAGGTCAGCTCAGAACTTGCTGGTAACAGTCCTCTAATGCACCTTCATGCAAACAATCACGGTTCTAATGTCAATGGTTCTCCTTATTTTGCCCACGAAAGGATTCGGATGGACTCACTCACTACCGGACAATTTGCAGAAGGTAGCCTACATTGTAGGAATATTGGGACAAAACTAAATCCATACTTCCCAAGAATAAATATTCTGTTAGGAAAATTCTCACTTGTGAATGTTGTTACATGTAGGTCATAACTGATTGGTTTGCTTCATAAACACATGTAGTTTGAATCGGCCATGATGTTCTCAAAGAGGTCTGTATATCATGTCTGTCTGTTGATGGGCCCATCACTCAGGGAGTCTGGTTTATTCCTGTCTGGAGACTTATCTGTCAGACTATACTTAGTACTGGCCCACATACAACATCTCCTGGTGGTACATTACTACAACTTGTACTGGCCTACATTGAGGAGGAGAAAGAGGAGTAGAAACCACCTGGATCCAGACCATCTTAACTTTGGGTGGAACTTTTACTACACACAGAGAACCTTAGTGGAGAACTGCCCCTCAGTCTTGTGTCAGTAGATCTCAATCTGATTAAAAGTCAGACTTAATAAAGCGCTCCTCTTTCGGACATGTCGCTGATTAAGATCTGGGACAGTTCCTATAACAAATCCGTCAGATGAACTCCGAATCAAATAGTTTTCGGGTCAAATAGTCGCCCAATGAGACGCCTCGTATTATAGCGTGACAACTAATCTCCTAATCTCCGTTGTTGTTGCGATGCAGTTATGAACTGATTTTATGAAACAAAATAACCGTACCTATATATCCAGCAGTGCAAGAAATATCCCCTGAGATTTTCACCTGGTCTGTCATTGAAGAGAGCAACGGGGAGCAAATAATAATCTTCGGTGATCGCTCATGGACTGGAGTCGACAGCAAGGACGTCTTCATCAGCCGCCTGCATGGGGGTTGGATTTTTCTGCGTCTCATCCGTACACTCGGCAACATAAAGATTTCCCGTAGCCAGTAAGAAGAACGGCTATACAGTGTCTGTTACGTAGCATGCAATAAAGCATCTGCAGTTGCTCCTGCTTTAATGCGGGCACGCCAACACACCATAATTTTAGATCTCGCCCTTGAACTTGGCCGCCACTGAATATAGGGCGCTTTTCATTTCGCGTAGTCGGCATGGCCGCTGGCAATGCTTTGATTGTGCAAGTTCCATTTACTATACCGGAGCGATGCTGGCGTTGCCTCCAAATGGAAAGCGCCAATACAGGCTCTTCGCCTGTTGAGGCTGGACTGTGATTGGTCGCCAGTCTGACATGCGCGACAGATTTAAGATAGGAACTGTCCCAGATCTTAATCAGCGACATGTCCGAAAGAGGAGCGCTTTATTAAGTCTGAGTTTTAATCAGATTGAGTAGATCTGAACATGTATTCAAAGAAATGTTTGCATCTGAAGAACAGTGGGGTTTCCCCCTATTCCCTTTACCTGTAGTTAGCTTGCTGTGTTCATGAGACTTCTCATGACAGCCAAACCCTCTTCTCCCATCCCCACCTTTACTCCAGGGTGGTCTAATATTTTTAATTTAGCACAGAGAGAATGACTGGCATACATGTATGCCATTCCAATTGTGACTTTTTTTCAGTGCTGATTAGAACTCTACACTGGTCATGGTGTATCCCATTTGGATCATCTGCATATGCCATTCCTATCAAGGAAATTTCAAGAAGCTCTCCAAATAAGTTTGAATATTTCAACCCCTGCCATTATGACATCATGAGAATCCAACAAATTGAAATGAAACTGGTCATGTAACAATATTTGTAGGCATTGCATTCCTCAAAATTAGGAAAATCTGCCTTGGCAAAAATCATCTGGAAGCAAAATAACCCTCATATAACCCCATGTTCATAATTGCTGAGGTTAGCTGTTTTGCCACAGCATTTGCATGTACCTCGGCAACTTCCATGGTTGATTAATATGAGTGTTGACTGCCAATTCGATATTAATGAGCTTACACCATGAGCAAAAGTTTTATTTGGTTGAAGAAAATATATCATTTGCGATTCAGTTGACAGTTGCCTCAACCCTTCGTGATCATCCTCGATTGCTCACAGAATCACGAGAAAGCAAAACAGTTTGATACTTTGCTGCAAACCCATGTACATGCAGTTGATTGCTTGTGATCTGGCCCACCTGATTTGTATCACTCGTGACAGAATCGGGAAGATGGTGTGTGCTCATGCAGAGATCATTGCACAACTTTACTGGTGCACATGTATGTGTGCATTGTTTGATTTGTCTGTTCCTGGTGATAAACCTATTGAACAGACCTGTCCTTCCTGATTCACCTATTTCACCCTTTACTGATTAATGCTATTGTTATGTTCAGCTATTATCCCAGTAGATCTCTCTGTGTAAATATCCACTATGAATTAATTTTCTATGATCTAGGGTCTATAAATAATTCCAGTACATCTGGAATATTGATTCTGACTCGAACAGTAGTTATGAAGACCAGAATTCCAGTGGTTGTTACATGTACATACTACTAAATGATGAACTCACGAGGACCACTCATAAATAGCCGACAGGCATCAATCTTGCATCCCATATTCCTCACGATGAATGACACATTGCGCGGTGACGATGGATAAATGGCCCGTAATTAGACTAAATGGCTGCCATACAACATGTCTGTATAATGTTGAAGAATTCTTCAACGCCCAGCTTCACAATTTTATCTGCATAATATTGAATTCGTGCAGGGAAGTTGGGCGATATCGATGATATCGTTGAGGAACACTGCTTGCTTCGATAGGCCGGACCCAAACAATGCATACATGTGTGAATCGGAATAATTTCATTTTCCATCATGCTAATACCGGACACTCGTTCTAATGCAAATGTTGGAACTGCGGTCCTTGCACAGAATGCCACAAACCACATAGACAACTGTGAGTCATCGCTGGAATACAATGGCGACTGGGTGACTGGTGTGTGTGCAGTAGCTGGTCAAGTCCACCATGACAGCCACTGTGGAACAGCAGCAGTCCCCAGGCATGCTTCTCTTAATTAGCAATTTGAGGGAAAGCCAATTTAAAGATGTCCACATGCCTTGAACTCCTGTAAAAATGTGAAATGCCTGTTCTCTGATCAATACAACTGGATCACCTCAAATGTACATACATGTATTAGAAAAAGAATATCTGATGTTTTGCAGGAAGGTTCGCAGTATTGCAACATGTTTCGCACTCATTCCTTTACCACGTTAGTGCGATTCCGTTCTCTAGAATGGAGGTAAAAAGGTCATAAATCAGTTGACATAATGAATTCAGCAAAATGCACACAGACATATATATCTTCATCAAAGGGTAGTAAAAAATAGTCATCTATCTAATTTGCATAATAATAGGCCAATATATGTCATGCTATTGAAATACGATTGGCTGGTTCTTCAAATGGCGAATTAATTTTAGTCCACGGAACAATAGATATACATGTAGTAATGCGCCTGAAGAATTGGAGCATTGGCTAGGAAGAAATTGAAAGTTATCGAGCAGAAATGACCTTTTATACCTCCGTTTTAGAGAGCTGGATCTCCCTAAACCGGTTTACATTGGTCTTTAGTAAGTACATCTATTTACATGTATTTGTATTCCCCAAAGTTTCGCATAAGAATCATGAAAACTGGCTTCTTCCTCATCTTCAGTCAGTCCTTTGATTGCATCATCTGAAAGATCTCGCATCACGTTTGAATGTTTCCTGCACTGTGAAACACCTAGCCAGAAGTTACTGGCTGTAGTGAGAATCGTACTCACGACTTTAATAGGGGACTTCTAATCTTGCATCACAATATGATAAATTATTGACAGTCATTTTAATAGGGAAGAGAAGACTATGTGATACAGACATGATCGTTTGTGCAGTATATAGTGATGGTTTGTAAAGCTACTTAGTTTGAGGTCAAATTCATTGACTCAAATTCTTCACATATTATAGGATGGTTGCAGATGTGGGGATCCAGAAAGGAAGTGATAATTAAGGGGAAAATAGTGCACAGTCCCCTTCAAAATGTCAACCACTGCCACAGAAATGGGAAATCTACAGAGTCATGTGCCTGGGCTATTTGGAGTATGTGGATCAGCTGGGCTGGATATACATGTAATGACAAATTTGTGAATGAATTGTTTCCTGGATGAACTATTTAGTCAAGTGGTTTACTGATCTCAAGGAGTGCTGCTTTACTACAGAAGGGGTATACATGTACATGTAGTTTGGTAAGTTGTGATGAGTGTACATGATGTACTATATGTATTGTACATGTAACTACTATAGGCGACCACATATGTAACTTCTACAGTTTTGTGTGGGTGAATGCCCCCAAATGGCTGTAGGACTGTCCATGTATCATATGTTATCATGGTTTGATGATTTGCTTTGGGATTGTGTACTATGTACTGGTGAAAGTTGTTGATGAAAGGTTTGAACATGTCGGTTCGATGTGAAATAATAAGGAACACTGTAGCTTTTGCTTGATCCATTTTCATTTAAAGGGCCAAAGTGGTAAAATAGCCTGTAAATTATTTTCTAATGTTTATTCTCATTTTTTAAAATACTAAATAGGCTGGGGTACATAATATTATACTCTACATGTATATCTCAGCTCTCTAAGGTGCAGGCCAATAATTCTAATTGAGCCTTTCACCCTGTATGCTCTATACATAGCTGATTGGGACTGGGTATATCAATACACAAACTTGGGTGTTCATTGTATAAACATCTTATTTTCTATGAAAAGAGTTATGGAAGCCTCATTGAATGACCACAGTGATCAGAAGAAAATCTTTTCATTGACTGAGACAAGTTGATCATACATGTTCATGCTCTCCATATATGCCTTTAACACTCAAGTGGGTGGTATGAAAACTTTAAGTATTTGGAGGTCTGTACCTGTGAAATTGTAATTTCATGCTGGTTGGTATAAGAGGACATAAATCATGGAGCTTCTCTGTAAACATGTGCTCATGTTTTTTTATCATTTTCCTCAAACACATGCAGGCAGTCTCCATGATTGGACGCAAAGTTATGATGAACTCTTGTGAATACATGTAGTTTGTAAGACATTATCAGCTGATTAGTTCCCCCGTTAGTAGTCAAACATTTTTTTTATTCGCTATAGATTCCTGTCAGGTGAAGGATTTTTACGTGTACTTTATCACTCTTATAATTCAATAACTCTCAGTAACCCCCCAATTTTAGGGACAAAATTCAATCGGCTGTTGTAGAAAATTTAATCAACCTCCAAAATCATTGAAATAATGGATTCAATTTTGCACCATTTTGTCAAGTTATTGTCTTCTTGGTCAATTTGATCACCCCCAGATTTTATGATGAGAAATTTCACTACCTGTGATGGAATTATTAGAGGGTCATAATAATAATAATCTTTATTCACTGAGGGTGATGTACACTCAGTCAGCAGTAAATGCTGATCTTCCCTGAGGCTCTCCAAACACACACACACACACAACCTGTAACCATTTCGGTCATCTATACGCAGTAAGACTGACCCTGGGATCGTGTGTATCCATGTTCAGCCTACTTTCGGCAACTGCAAGAGGGAATTTCCAGAAATCAATACCACGTGACTTCGTCAGCCAATCAGCTAAAGTCTACTGACCTAATCCCAACGTAACTCACCATTTTCGAATCATGTGATGTACTACTTGTTCAAAATTACAGATCTACCACACCTCGTGGACGATACGAAAGTTATTCATTCCTATATATTGTGTAAGCCCAGGCAATATCGGTTTCCGAAGTGGTATGAAAACCTGTAATTTACCAGATTTCTCGAGTCTGCTCTCCGCCGGATGAAGGCCGAACATAATCCAGTAAAGTACCGGATATCGCTCCGCGATAATGGAGACACACGATTCGCAAGCCATCTTATGGATGGCGAAGTGTACGCAAATGACACACACACACACACACACACACACACACACAATACACCTGTAATACATGTATCACAGGGCAAAAAAAAACAACAAGCAAGCGTATTATTCAGTATCAAATTAAACATTCACTATTCTCAGAAGAGAAAATTGGTACTCGAAAGATATAAGTGGTTTTCAATTTTTTGTTTACATGTGTTTACAAGCACACTCACACAGCAAGATAAAATTTACCATCTGGCAAAAAAAAAAAAAATCATTCACAAGCACCTCGCCACAGGTTCAACAAGATAAATTTGGTCTAAAAGATGTTTTTCCTTCGGTACCCTAAATGTAGTCCATATTTCTTACATCATGTATGCCTTGAAGGTTTGAACATACCAGACACACCTCTGGAAGAACATCTGGAGGTTATTCACTTGCTGACTGTTCAGTCCTTTGATGTCAGACCTTTATGATTAGCAATGTTTCCAAAGGAATACTGTGCATTTGCAGTGTATATTCTACATGTATAACCTGCACACCATTTTGTACACAGCTTGTTTCAATAAATAAGTGTTTTGTAATATCCTGATTCCTTAGCACTGTACATGTACATATACCTGTTCTGGCAATCTGATTAAAACTCAGACTTAATAACCACTCCTATATATCTGACATATCGCTAATTAAGATCTGGGACAGTTCCTATCTTAAATCTGTCGCGCACGTCAGACTGGCGACCAATTACAGTCCAGCCTCAACAGGCGAAGAGGTGCCTATTGGCGCTTTCCATTTGGAGGCAACGCCAGCATAGCTCTGACAAATGGAACATGCACAATCAAGGCATTGCCAGCAGCCACGCCGACTACGCGAAATGGAAAGCGCCCTATATTCAGTGGCGAGATCGAAAGTTATGGTGTGCCATGACGTGCCCGCATTAAAATAGGAGCAACTGCAGATGCTTTCTTGCATGCTACGTAAAAGACACTGTATAGCCGTTCTTCCTACCGGCTATGGGAAATATTTATGTTGCCAAGTGTACGGACGAGACGCAGAAAAATCCAACCCCCATGCAGACGGCTGACAAAGTTCTTGCTGTCGACTCCAGTCCATGAGCGATCACCGAAGGTTATTATTTGCTCCCCGTTGCTCTCTTCAATGACAGACCAGGTGAAAAGATCAAGGGATATTTCTTGCACTGCTGGATATATAGGTACGGTTATTTTGTTTCATAAAATCAGTTCATAACTGCATCGCAACAACATCGGAGATTAGAAGATTAGCCGTCACGCTATACTACGAGGCGTCTCATTGGGCGACTATTTGACCCGGAAACTATTTGATTCGGAGTTTGTCTGACGGATTTGTTATAGGAACTGTCCCAGATCTTAATTAGTGACATGTCAGATATAGGAGTGGTTATTAAGTCTGAGTTTTAATCAGATTGCTGTTCTCGTAGAGGCAGAAACCTGTAACTAATATGTTACATGTATGTTAAAGGGAAATGGTAGTGAATACTTATGACATACCAGTCCACTGCCTTAGAATTCCCCATAAGTAGCACAGAAGTTAATCCGAGCTTCCTATGACCCTTCACACCAGAAGACAGATAATTCCGAGAGATTGTCTGGCTAGGGTCAGAGTTCTCTCCCATACAAAAAACTCAAAACGGGAGCGACCACGGGGTCATGCTACCTCATTCCAGTAAAAAATATTTTTTTCAATATATTTCAGTTGTTCTACAACACTTAACTCATTTTATCAATGAATAATTTCCCTTCACTGTCAGCCCAAATTTAACAAGATCCATTCGTTCTTCGTCAACAACTTTAGTTTCATTTCATTTGCTTCAACGAAACCACAACTGACCCAGTTTTCCCTTTGGAATGAGGTAAAAGATAAAAGCGCTAAAACTTGGGAAAAATGTGAGGGATAGTGTTAAATTTGGGCTGACAATAAAGGGAAATTATTCATTAATAAATTTATTGAATTAAGTGTTGTAGAATGGCCGAGTATTTTTAAAAATAATATTTACTGGGATTAGGTCGCATTTGCATTTTTTTTTGTATGGGAGAGAACACTGACCCTATAGCCAGACAATACCGGTATCTCAGAAATTATCCATTCTCTGGCATGAAGGGTCATAGGAAGCTCGGGCCACACAGAAGTTTCTTTCTAGGATATTGTTTCTCTAAACACTGGCACATGTAGTTGATTCTTTTGGAACTACAATGTAAGATGCAAATTGATCAACTCAACTCAACTCAAACTCCCGACTTTACAAAAACTGGTTCCTGCACACCTTTGTGATGTTGTCATAACAACCAAGAAAATCCAAATGAAACTGGTCATGTGGCATTGTCACTGCAACTGCCGTTTCGATATCACCAATAGTTTGAATGTTTATTGATCACAGAAAAAATGTCACAAGCGATCAGTTGGAAGTTGCCGAACACCTTCACGATCTTCCCTGATGGCTCACAACTCGATCACGAGAATCAAAACAGTTTAATTTGTTTGACTCAGTCACACTGTTGATACAAAACATGCTTAGAGTGTTAGAGAACGGTTATTACGTTAAGTGAAATACAATACTTTCTGCTCTTTTTAGCAGAAAAATATTGAAATCTTCTGATGACCCATCGTGGGTACCATTTTGAATTCACCCATGATTGTTGTCTGTAGAGCCTAATTTTCAAAATTCAAAATGTTTTGTAGTTTTGGTTAGGTTTTTGTTAGGGTTAGGGTTTTGCTAGGGTATGTTTGTTTGGGTCATCGTCGCCGTGTGACCGATAAGGATAGGTGCGACGTTAAACTCCCAACAACCAACCAACCGACCGATACGATCGGATAGCAGGGCCGTAGCCAGGATTTACTGGTTCGCCGTCACTCCAAAAGGGCACATCAGGGGTTCGCTGTATGGGAAAAGAGGCAAATAGGGGGTTCGCTTCAGTTTATATGTGAGAAAAATATATACTATTTCCGAAAGGGGGGTTTGCCCGAACCCAGAAAATCCACCTTGGCTACGGGCCTGGATAGAGGTGCAAATGAAGCTTATTGCCATTTGTTCCCATTGCAGAGTTATGGAGAAAAGTTTGTCAATATGAGACCTTCTTTTACTGGATCAACTTCAAGTCATGACATTGATCTTGTAAGAATGTTGGTGCATGATAAGGTGATCAAGTGCTATGTACCATATGCACATCACAGCTGCATCATAGCTCTAAAAGTGATGATTCTTTGCACCTAGGATTATGCAGATAGGCTTAATATGACCCCAATGTCAGAATGGAACGAGTCACAAAGTTTCAGTCGTCATTATGTACATGTATGTTTGTTCCAGAGCTACATGGAGAAGTTCAGTTCCCCCTCCCCACATAAATATATGTTTATAAATGTTTCAGGAATTTTGATATCGGTATTGTTTTAACCACCTGTACATGTAAATGAATGTGGATTGAAGAGTATATAGTTAGACTTGCGAAGTTTGGTATTCCAAGCCGTATATGTGCTTGTGAACTGGTATTAAACCCTTTTCTGTGTACCCATGAAACTGGAGCTCTATACTAATAGCATTATCATATGGGAATAAAAACAAACAGTCCCAGGGTTAAGTAGTGACAGTTAGCAGAACAGGGGTCTTCATTGACCCCAGCTGGGGACAAAGCTAATTTACTGACAGAACTCTTGACAGTTAAAGGATTTATATACCATGATCCCTGCTAAAATACCAAACCCTTATAATAACACACCAGCATAGACCCACCCATGATGGGAAAGGGAGAGCTTGGTCAGCCCTTATACATACATGTATAGATAATGTCTGGGCCAGTTAAGGTCAAATTTTCATAAGCCCCTGGGCTTAAAGTAGTTCCTGTCATTTGTGAATAGAGCTGCAGTCTATAATAGGTGGGTAAGCAGGCCTTGCATTTTGACGGGGCCGATCGGCCCCGGCCCCGTGATCGACCCCGTGAGCACTTTTCACGGGGATTTTTCATCGGCCCCGTCAAATCACTCCAGTGAGTATACATGTATTCCCATATCTTCGTGGAATAAATCTAATCCTAGTACTGTGTCTTCTGTCTTGACGATTTGTGCTTGGGCGAAGAAAAAAAATATGTCTAGTTCCCGGTTACCCGACCGAGTCTAAATAAATCGTGCGAGTCTAATAATTTTATCAGCAAATTCCAACGAAATCACAACGAATACCGCGTTTTACAACAACAACAACAAACGTAAAGCGGCGCGCCCACTGTCAGCATGCCGTAAAGTGTGACGTGACTGTAGAGCAGCATGCCATGGCGGCCGGTTGACGATCTTTTCAGCAAATAAAGCACCTACTTCTAGGTCGGGAATCGAGAAATCAGCAACGTGATTACGGTTCAGTCGACCTGATCATGTTTATCAGGACAATTTTAAACATATTCTCCATCAACTTCGAAAGAAATGTACTGATTTTATGGCTTGAAATGGCGTTTGTTGAAGCAGTGTTTCGCGGACACGGCAAGTGGTGTTCGTTTTCAGTGAAATCGGCGACGACACAGTCGAAGTCGATGTCAAAGTCTAACCGACCGGTACCATTTCTCCGCTAAAAAATCCAAAATTTCCTGACTGTTTTATTATGAAGGCATTGCAATAAACCCCCAAGATTCAAGCAAGTAATAATTCTTCGTTTTTCGAGAAATGGCGTGTTCAAATTAATTTCATTTTATGTTGTATATGTCAATTTTTTTCTTCGGACTTTTCCAGAAAACAAGTGCACTCCCCCTATGGAAGGCACTGGAATTCCACATGGAATTTTGTATTTTTCACTAAAAAATCCTTGAAATTCTACAGGGAAATTTCATCATTTCTGGAGGGAAATCCTTGGAATATATTGTTTTGCATATCAAGTTAATAAATTAAAACGATACTCGTTTTGGTGGTAATTGAAAACAGCAGTCAAAACACATTATTGGCAATTATTATTTCTACAATATCAGTACAATAACTGGTTTCAGCAGAAGTCGTTGAAATATCAAGATTTGCTGGATATTTGCAAAAATACCAACATGGAGGGTATTCATTCCCCCTATCTTTTTGGTGATAAGATCTTTTGAATATCTGAAAATATGGGGGAATATGTTGGGGGGGGGGATATATGTCCTGGGAGAATATGTTCAAGTGGGTGGGAATGTTGTACAATCAAGAATAATTTGTAGAGCATTGTATATGGGACAGGAGTACTGGACATCAAAATAAAATTTATTTCCAAACAAAGGTTTGGTTGATATAATATGACCAATAATACATTGTCGTGTGATGAAATTTGAAATCAGCCCCGATGGCCAAAAATCAGCCCCGTGACCCTGCAAGACGGGGCCTATTGATCAGCCCCGTCTTATTTCTAGAATGCAAGGCCTGGTAAGTTGTTTTCCTTTGGTACCTGTACTGTCCAATCCAACTTACTGATCTGCATCCAGGACATTTTATACAGCCCAGAAAGACAGACAGTCAAGTTGAATTTAAAAGTATTCCGCTTTCGGTGAAATGATATCATCCGTGCAAGAGCCCATTCGTGGTTCCAAGAATCTGAGGGAATAAATGCCCTTTTCTTATGGTACATGTACCATTTCAGGGGTTATTCTAGCCCAAAATCTTTCATCTACTCAATTTGAGAATTTCACAAAACTCAATTTTTCGGCGCGCCAATAATCTAAAAAACTCAATATTTCCATGGTTTTCATAGTTTCAGCTCAGAAACTCAATTATGCAAACATTTTCATAGCTGAAAACAAATTGCAAACCCACAGTTGAAAATCCATTATACACGTCCGCCTTCATTTCAAGCCTGCGAATAATTTTTTCACTGGTGACCGACACTTTGGCAGGCATCAATAACTTAGTACCTAACATTTGGAATGTGCTGCCCTGATAAAGATAGTATCTGGCTTCTGCGGCCTACTTCGTACTCGGTACTACAAAAGGTAGCTGGATTTTTTCAGGAATAGTTGTTTATAATTGTTAGCTAACATGAAATAAATATGACTGCATGATTAACTTTGTCGAATTTCTGTATACAAGATGTAGTTTTTGGCTGAGAAAAAACCCATCGAAATTGCTTTTCAACAACTTTTTTTCCAAGGATATCTGCAGCCTTAAATAGCTGACATTTAGTTATGTAAAATATATGGGCACCCTCATAATGAATACACAATATGATGCCTTCAATATTTCCTGGAAGAAGAAAAAACAATACGATGTCTATCATGTATTCTGCTTGAAAATCCAATCACATGGTACTCTGCCTTTCAGTTGTACTTAAAAGGGAATCAACAACCCAAGATTGTTGATTTTATGACCTTGAAAATGGTAATTTTTCATTGAGAGGAGATCGTCAAGATGCATTTCGTTGTTGTTGTTGTTGCAAAGCCTGGGCCACTAAATTTCCATGTCTAATTTCTTTGCCCACGGTTTTGCAGTTCATTAGTCATTGCAGTCAAAACATTCTTATATTTTGTACATTAATGTCTATAGTGCACAAGTTTTATTCTGTTTCGAGTGGTAGCTAGCTCTAAAATATCAGATCAACATCGTTTGAAGCAACAATTCCTGCCTGGCAAACAATCCTGTCAGAGTGAATCTTGCAGCGCATTTACTGATGATGTCAGCAATATTGCGAAGATGGTATTTGGCAATCTTCGTAACGCTCTATTTCATTGGATGATAATGAACTGCCTGTCCAATGAATAAGCACGATACTGCCCAACACCCTCCTATCAAAGGTTTTCCTATGCATCATTCGTTCAAATTGTCATTATCACCTTTGTTTGGAGAGTCACAGTGCGCCAGTAAACAACAACAACGATAACAGACATCGGATCGCGAACTCGGACAAGATTCAAGGATTAAAATAAGTTTATTTAGATACAACTACACAATGATATGGGCGAGGAAATATCAGTAAAACTCAATTTTTTATGGCGCGCAAGCGCGCCCAATATCAAAAAATGAGAGAAACTGAATTTGTTGAGGGAAAACTCAATTTACAAAAGTCCTCTAAAACTCGATTCTCAAAATTTCTCATCGGGATTACCACGATGAGAAATCGGCTAGAAAAACCCCTGCATTTTTATTTGGGGACACCCTTTCTTGCCTTTTTTGGGGCGCATTTGTATGTATTTGGGCACATTTGTATGTGAAAAGCATTAAAATTGGCTGTAACGTTTGGGCGCCCATACCCTTTAACAGGTATCAAAATGGCTCTGGATATGGCCCTGATATGTATATAGATGTAATTTCCTTGGCTCTTTGTGCCAATTAAGATTTTGTGCATTCTGATCATCATGCGCATGCAGCATACCATCAGAGCTGAAGTTAAACTGCACTTGGGGTTGCATATGACATGGGAGTTGGCTCATATGATTAACGAATGATATGATCAGAGGTCAGATTTGTTTGGGCATGTAGATGTATGATGTATGAGGCATAATGCAATTTTCTGAAATTCTCATACATAATTTACTGTATTGTGTATTACGGTTTGTTCCATTCACAAAGGGGCTTTTAAAGTCATCACATTATTCACCGGCTTCCAGTTACCACTATACATCTAGAGTTAGTACTCCCATAACATGCATCGAGGGAATTGCACTGGCCATAACTGTGAGTGTAACATATTGGGTAACACAAACACGTTGTCCTGTGAATTTGTGAGCTGTTACCGGAATCTGTACTCTCAGAATTTGGATTATACATGTACATGTACAGTGAACAGGTTAGAGCGCTAATTCCAGCACGGCTTTTTCCACAGGTATACATTTACAGCGGCTAGTACTATGCATGTAATTTTGTGGCATAGTTAGCATCGTACACGGCGATATATGATATTTTTCTTCTACTCCTCCCCCCATTTGTTTGCTGTTGTAAAAATTAGGTTTCCTCTTGCAAGCATTTTTCACATTTCTCCCGGTCCACCGATGTTGTTAATTTGCCAGAAGAATGGAAGGCTCACAAATGGCCCGCAAAAAAAAGTCTGAAAAGTGTGTCGGACCAATAATCTACATTGAATGAACAGTAGACAGGTGTTTCTGTTTTGTTTGCCAGTTCTTCAATCTATTTGCACTCTGTGATGGATTTACCTTGTAAAATGGTAAAAGAATGTCTCTAACCATAATCCTATTTTACCATTTTCTGCACTTTATCATGTGTTGACTGTTCACAAGATAGCGTTACTATCTCACACTGTTTGCTCATTGCTCCTTCTTTTATAGTGTTTATTTGCCTAGTGTGTGTTGGGTCAGATAGCACTAATACCAGAGGTCTAAACAGTTTGAAAATCAGACCCATCTGGCGGAACCACTGGGACCTGGTCCTAGACATATGTAGCTTGACCACTGCACCTGGGGAAAAATATGCACTTAACTAGAGGGTAGGGAGAATAAAATGCCACCAGTCAGCATGCATCTGTTGTACATGTATTTTTTACAGGGCCCTGTTATAACCATTAGCCAAATGACTGGAAGGTTGAGCTGCAGATATCCGCTGATAAAATCAATATTAGCCCTAAGTACTGTGTGTCCTGGACAGGCAGGTTAGGTCAATCCCATGGTGGTTAGTACTGGCCTGGAATGGACATTTGAAATGAGGTTTAGAGCTATTTATCTTGGCAGAAGGCTGTGGTTTTTACCCCTTGGCCAAATTTGGCCTAGGGGTATTGTCGTCATCATGTACAGCTGTCCGTACGTCCGTACGTCCGTCCGTCCGTCCGTCCGTCCGTTACCGCGATATCTAAAGAACCGTTTCATGCATGGCAACCAAACTTGTTACATCTATTTATCTTCACGTAAATCAGAAGCCTATCGAAAATGAGTCATCTCGGACAATATTTTGCAGAGTTATGCCCCTTTTTACAAATAAAAATCCATTTATGATTTGTTATTGTGATAATTTCAGAACTGTTCCATATACAACATCCTAACATGATACAGTTGTTTCTCTTGACCTAAACTAGATGCCTATCGAAAATGAGTCGTGTCAGAAAGTATTTTGCAGAGTTATGCCCCTTGTCTAATAAAATCCGTTACCGCGATATCTACAGAACCATTTCATGCATGGCAACCAAACTTGTTACATCTATTTATCTTCACGTAAATCAGAAGCCTATCGAAAAGGAGTCATCTCGGACAATATTTTGCAGAGTTATGCCCCTTTTTACAAATAAAAATCCATTTATGATTTATTGTGATAATTTCAGAACCGTTCCATATACAACATCATAACGTGATACAATTGTTTCTCTTGACCTGAACTAGATGCCTATCGAAAATGAGTCGTGTCAGAAAGTATTTTGCAGAGTTATGCCCCTTGTCTAATAAAATCCACTAATTCCTATGTTAAGTTTGCATATAATTTCTATATCATGTTTGTATACTATCACATTTATTTATTGATTGGATGACTGATTTATTCTCTTACACAATGCGAAGAATGCCTGCAAATCTGTTGAAAATGACACTAGATGCCTATCAATACGAAGCTGCGCATCTGAAAACCCCTCGGCTCTGGGCGCCAGCCATTCATAATGTATTCAATTTAAAACAAGACTTCAGGAACACCAAGCAGTCAAGTAACAAATATACAGATTATGAAAAATTTTGCCATTAGAAATGGCCTCAAACGTTTCCGTCCAATCAGAGAAACCGGTATTCATTGCATAAGTCTGTTGATGCATCGACGATGTATACCAAATTTTACATCGAACATTTGAAAATTATCTGAGATAGAGATCCCTAATGATTTCGCATAAATTAAAGATGGCTGCCCATCCTTCCCACCACTCAGAGAAACTGATGTGGTTATTCATTGCAAGTCTCTTGATACATAGATTCTGTATACCAAGTTTCATATAGAACACTGAAATGGTATCAAAGATAAACATCATTAAAGATTTTGCATAAATTAAAGATGGCCACCAAGGTTTCCGCCCAAGCAGAAAAACCAGAACTGTCTAATCGATGTATACCAAATTTTACATTGAGCACTTGAACCGTATCAGAGATATAGATCATTAATGATTTCGCATAAATTAAAGATGGCCGCCCATCCTTCCCGCCACTCAGAGGAACCGATGTGGTTATTCATTGCAAGTCTCTTGATACATCGATGCTGGATACCAAGTTTCATATAGAACACTGAAATGGTATCAAAGATATATATCATTGAAGATTTTGCATAAATTAAAGATGGCCGCCAAGGTTCCGCCCAATCAGAAACGCCATTTATCGTAAGTCTATTGATGCTTCGATGATATATACCAAATTTTACATCGAGCACTCGAACAGTATCAGAGATAGAGATCATTAATGATTTTGCATAAATTAATGATGGCCGCCCATCCTTCCCGCCACTCAGAGGAACTGATGTGGCTATACATTGCAGATCTCTTGATACATCGATGCTGTATACCAAGTTTCGTATAGAACACTTGAATGGTATCAGAGATATATATCATTGAAGATTTTGCATCAATTAAAGATGGCCGCCAAGGTTTTCACCGAATCAGGGAAACTGGTTTGGTCATTCCTTTGAAGTTTCTTGATGCATCGATGATCTATACCAAGTTTCACACTGAACAGAGAAATGGTACCTAAGATACACAAGATTAATGATTTCGCATAAATTAAATATGGCAGCCAAAGTTTCCAACCAATCGGGTCCAGATTCAATAGGGTTCTGGGTCATGAGCATATGGATGTGCAGTGCAAGTTTGGGGTGCCTAGGGTAAGTCGTTCTAAAGATATCTTGGTAACAAGAAACCTGTGATGGTTTCGCATAAATTAAAGATGGCCGCCAAAGTTTCTAACCAATCAGGTCCAGATTCAATAGGGTTCTGGGTCACAAGCATACGGATGTGCATTGCAAGTTTGGTGTGCCTAGGGTAAGTCGTTCTGAAGATATCTTGGTAACGAGAAAGGTGTGACGGACAGACGGACGGACGGACGGACAGACGGACAGACGGCCAGACGGACGGACGTGTCGTGTCAGAAAGTATGCCCCTTGTCTAACAAAATCCACTAATTCCTATGTTAAGTTTGCATATTATTTCTATATCATGTTAGTATACTATCACATTTATTTATTGACTGGATGACTGATTTATTGATTTATTTTCTTAGACAATGCAAAGAATGCTTGCATATCTCTTTTGAAAATGACATACATGTCCCATTTAGTATACATGTACTGTACTTATCTAGCCATGTGTACTGTTGTTTTGTTGAGACACCAATACAGCTCTTTCAATTTATTCCAGAAACAAATTAATTTAAGGGGAGGAAAACTTTTCTTTTTTTTCAAAGAAAGTACACTTACAATACCAGGGGTAAATATTTCTTCCCACAAGCCAATCAATTGGTAGAGACACACTTACATTATAATAGCTGGGGTTCAGAGCCGAGGGGTTTCGATAGCGCAGCTTCATGTTATTGATGGATTAATAACTATTGCCAGTTCCCTTGCAGACGGTTATAGGAAAGACTAAAAATATTTCTCGATTTTATGGCATGTCAATGTCATGTACATGTGTAGCTTCAGCCATGGTGTTTAATGAGTCCTGTCCACTGGACAGGCAATTTCAAATTTGGACAGGCAAAAATTGGAAAATTTAACATGGGTGAGATAGGGAAAACAGGGAAGTAGCCTGTCCAAATCTAGCAAAATGTGATATTTGGACAGGCAGATTTTATATCCTGGCTAACATTATGGCTTTAGTTTGAGAGAAACTGGGCTTTCGTTTCTGGTCACTGCCTGTGTCACACGATTTGAACCATGCATGAGCATTGGTGATATTTTTACAAAGATATTTTTACAAAATTTCGGCCTTTGATCAAGGCTAGAGTTAACATGTGCCAACACGAGAGTGTTGTGAGAGTAATTATACTTGTCAGAATTCCCTGTCTGGTTCATCTCAATTTGAGCAGGAGAGTGATCCAACAGAAAAAGTTTTGAGATTATAGAAAAATGAATGACTTGATTTTGAGTGTCAAGAAAGTCTGTTGAAAGTAACGTGCTCTATCTCTTCTAATTATTCGGATGGCAAAACTTAACTTCAGAAATCTGAGGAGAGAGATTCTGCTAACTTTCCACAAATTTCACTAGCTATCTTTTCAATTTTTGAGATAAATAACATATCCAGGCCTCAGTTGACATAAAGATGTTTTTCTGCTTCTATTAAAGTCTGAAAATAATGTTCGAAAAACTAGAAGAATTAGGCGTAAAAAAGAAAGTCTTTTGTTTCTGGTCGGCGCGCGCATCACTTCAAAACCCGCGCATCAACCATTTTTTTTTCATGAGCGATTAAGAGTTGCTCCCCTTTACAAGAAATCAAGCGAGTTGTCTGTTCTTGTTCTTTATGTTTCGCTTCCGCTTGCCGCCAAAAACGAAAGTTGTTCTGTTTGTTACGTCTGGTGTTTCTCGATGTTCGTCGTCTGGTGTTCCATGATTCCAGATTCAGATTCCAACATTCTTAGACCCTTCTGCCTCGTGGAAGCACGCACAGATATAACTGTGGCAAATTTTTTTGAGGATCTCCGTCGGGGACTGCTCCAAACTGGCGACATGTTCAGCCTCGATGAGAAATATGATGGCACCATATCAGCTAAAGTGTCGGACAAACTAAGCGGACAATTTCAATCTATTCCACTGTCGTCACAAATGAATTCTGTTTTGGAATTTGGCAAATTTTTCATATTTTCAGTGAATTCTCGCGCTGAAACTGTTGTTGGCACTGCCACACGTCAAAATGCTTTTGAAGTTCTGATGAATTCACAGCAGCGAAAAATATGGCCAGCATTCAAAAACGTCGACAGGCCAAATAAAAAATCCGAACTATACAACTGTGTGATCAGAAAATTACAGGATGAATATGTCCAGTATTTTTACTGTGTATTGTAATTGATATTGATGAAACTTGCAATCGCTGCTGTGATGTAGGATATGCAAAAAATCTGTGGATGTGTGATATTTTAAATGTCTGCCAGTAAAAGTCTCAACCACGGATACTCATTCACTGTATGACTGATATATGAAGTATTCTGCCAGTATTTTGACTATATCGTAATTGATGAAGTTGATAAAACTCTAAATCACTCTAACAGTGCATTAAAAAAGTGCAATCTTATTTTAATACTTGTTGTTGATTGTTGGTTTCTGTTTTATTTATATTATTTGATAATCTAATTCAGTGATGGTCATTTATATAGCAAATATACAGGGAAGGTAAAAAAACAAAAACGCGTCACCGCATCAATTTTTTGTAGAGCCTCCGACCAGAAACAAAACATTTTTTTTTTTTGGCCTT